>APFE031347390.1:0-14897 GCA_000404065.3 Pinus taeda
TTTATAATTAAGTCTTTTAAGTGATTTTCTTATTTTTGCAGCAGCATGAATGGTGTCTAATGCCACTAGAGAGTGGCTCTTTGCTTTCAGTTATCTCAATTCATTTCTTTCAAAGTCTTCCTTTTAAGTAATTAGTTAGGAATCACTAATCACACATCCTCACTCATTTAGAATTCACTACACACACACCATCACTCATTGTTTATAAATACATCACTCCATTTTAGGAAGATAAAATAATCATAAACAACACCCCCAAACGACAAAAAGCTTTAAGAGGTTGCTTAAGTACATATAGTACACCTTCACTTCATCAGCTTACGAGCCCCGGGTTGACAATTAATGATATCAATTTAGGAATACTAAATTGACCAAACATCTCTAATGGTGAAATACAACCCTGTTAACATATTAAACAATTCATGTGACAATGGTGAAAGGATTTATTATAGATTAACTTTGCTTTTCTCAATTATTGGAGTGACATTTTCACTCCTATTATGTATCAAAATTTATGTATAGAACAATCCTATTGACCTGCTTTTTGTCATTTTTTGGAGATTAACTTAATTTATCTCACTTGATTAAACAAGCATTATTAACAATAATGAGCTTAAAATAGAGTATTTGGCTGTAGGATGCTCTAGTCACTTGGCTCGGTATTACCATGTGGTGAGCCCCAGTATTGTAGCAATAATGCTACAACTCCTGGGGCTTCCTGTCTCTTAATTTTATCAACCCGGTAGTTCGTACAAACTTGGAAGCGGTGGTGCTATATGCACAAGTACTAGCTCTTGTCGCAGCTGTCACTTGGTCAGCTGGCACAAGTCCGCTAGGGCTCAAGCCAACTTCTATAGGCTCACAGAAGAAGATTTATCAATGATGGACGAAAGCTAGCTCAAAGAAGACTAATCTACTTGACCAGAATGAACTGAAAGAAAATCAAAGCATGTAAACCTAGGAAACCCTAATTTAACCAATCTAGCCTCTATAATGCAAATGACGTGAAGGAAACTTCTACCAATGCTGCTACTATCTCTAATAAGTGAAAATGCATGGATCTAAACTGCTTGCATCATAAAAAACATGTTTTTGTACTTTTTCATTAAGTGGGTGGAATGATTGTGATTTTGTGCTTATCAGGGTTTGGTTGTGCAGATGGGATGGAGAAGGAAGGAAAACGTGGGACAGGTTGGGGAGGCTAGGAGAGGTCCCTAGGGATCCTTAGCATCCATCCACAGAGGTTCCTCACATTCAAAAGCTCAGCAACCGAGTGAGTGGCCTCCTACAGGATGTCTGCAGGGGATCCTACAGGATACTCAGAGGTTTCTACAGGATAGTCCTGTAAGTCTTCTACAGGATGTTCTGTGCAATTCTACAGGATGATTGGCCGTGGAGGTTTTAAGTGATGGAGGAGTGATGGAATGGTAGGGAGAGGTATGTGAGGTAGGGATAAGGCTAGTGATGGCTCAAAAGTGAAAGAATGAGATGGGAAATGGGTGTAGGGAGTATGTTGGAGGTAAGGGTGATGTCAATGAAAGGTTGGGAAATGAAGCTACGTGAGGAATGGAAGACAGAACGAAGTGAAGGTTGAGGAGATATGCTTGCATGCGTGATCAAGATGGAGGAGATGGTAATGGAACGAGAGAGAGAGGAGTGTAAATGAAACAAATGATTATGACTATCACCAAACTAAAAATGCATCATTTAAATACAAATAGCAGATTTTATTATGAGAATGCAGCAAAGACACATAAATATAAACAAGGGAGGTACTGGGCGCTTGAGATGGGCCCAGCCCCAAGAACTACAGCCTCCCAAGAGAGATTTAGAGCTGGTGCAAAGCTGGATCCATTTTTATTAACCAAGAATGAAAAGTTACATCAAAACTGTCCACAAGGAGAGCTTGAGAAAGAGCTAAAAGCAAAACTAATCCATGGCCTACAAATCGAATTACAAACTAGCTAACTAATGGCTAAAACAAAATAACTAGCTAACCAAAAATGACTAACTACCAGCTAGCTAAAAATGACTGCCTACTAGCTAACCAAAATGAGGCCCCAAGCCTTCTTATTTATACAATTTGAGGACCCAAAAATCCTCCTAAAAGTTAGGGACTTGGCTGCCCAAGACTTGTAGTTAACAGCAGTCCAACTTGACTTGCTTGGCTGCCCTTGTGCTCATTTATTTGGTGGCCTTTGAACTCCGAGATGATGGTGGAGAATTCGAGGTAAGGACCCATAAATGAGGGGGACACCTTCCTACAAATCCTCTTGCTTGGCTGCCCTTGTGCTCATTGATTTGGTGGCCTTTGAACTCCGAGCTGATGGAGGAGAATTCGAGGTAAGGACCCATAAATTAGGGGGACACCTTCCTACAAATCCTCTGGCTTGTTCTCCCACGAATTTGGCTGCCAAGTGCTCATTAAGACCTTCAAATTTGTCTCCAAGTTTACCAACAAGGCTACACAAAGCACCCATTAGACTTGTTGGCATAATGACTAACCAAATTCACTCTATTAACATAAAAATAATCAAAAACATGCAATAAACAAATGAGAATGGTGGATCAAGCAAAATTAGGAAGTTGAATGAGCCCAAATAATTGTACATTTTTGGGGCTCATCACCATGTCCACTTCAACATTACTAGGGTCATTAATCTAGTATCCCCTCTGAAAGTATTGTTGAGTGTTTTAATGATTAAACGTAAATTGGTTTTCGGATGTCATTCGCTGGCACCATCACAGGATTGTGCTTTGTTTCATGGAAATACAATGATGCTAATAAACAATCTATATTCAAGCATATTATGTGATCCACATTTAATTGCTCTCATCACTCATTTATTGAAGTAGATATTTCCCCTAGGAACCATATGTTTTGAATATAGGTCAAATGATAGCAATATCCAAATGGAGCTACTAGCTTTATCACATTTTGTTTACTGATCCTAAGTACCCTCCTTATTATTAAATGTAATCTCTATCAAAAAATTGTGTTCATACTAAGGACCTAAATGTGAGAACAAAGAGATTCATGATGCTAAACTAAACCCATAACTAAACTTGATTTCAGGTTTAGTGAAGTAAAACCTGATGTTTTGTTTCACAACTTGTAGCCTTTGGCACCTTTGGGCATTACTAGTTACACCAATTTGTAAAATTTGAACTAATACAATTGAGCTACTCTACAACTCAGGGGGGTTGGGGGTAGAGGGATCCATCCACACTAGTGGGTGTGCTTGCTTTTAGGGGCATACTGAACCGCAATGGTGTATTGGATGAATTCAATGTGAACACTAGCACAAACCTATATAAACTTGGATTTGATATCCACCTTGATACTGCATATCAAACACTAGATTAGATGGGCTTGTGCTAGTTATGTACATCTCACATAAAGAATGGTTCATTTAGACCATCTAAGGATACAATGCACTAGTCCTACTCATGTACTTTGCCTTGGTTTTATTGCTTGAGGTACATTTAGTAACGGATGCAAAGCAGGGAGAAACAAGAAATATTTACTCTAGATGTACCATATTTCAGAAAAGGAGCAAAGAGGGGAGAGACCTAAACATAGAGAATAATGTCACCATGTACAAGGGTAGGATGAGTAATAAAATTACTATAATTAAAAAGCATTATCATGAATATTACCCTGGAAGAAGCACCACGAGGTTCCCTCAATAAGACTTGGTATATACCATTGTTATCCCTCATCATCTTCGAAGTTCCCTTCTGATCTGAATTCTCCATCTCAATAATCTTCAAGAAAATCGAAATTGTTTACAAATGGAATAAGATTAACTTGAGCACTGTAAAGCAGCAGGTAATATTATTCTAAGCTCTATTTCTCCTACCATATCAAACTTCTATCATCAGGTAATACAAGGTTGTTTCCACTATTCGTGGTTTCTTTACTCTTCTGTGCTTGTCTTCACTAGGTCACTATTGAATGTTTATAAGCCTAGCCTTAGGAAAGTCTAATGGCAGCTTTATGACACACCTAGTCACCCAATCACAATTTATATTATGGGAGTGTTTTGGATAATAAAATGGCAGATTTCATTTTTAACACATATTATTCCATCATTTTACAACAACCTACCATGCACAAAGTTGGAACTTGGCACCCATACCAACAATCTAGGCATGTTTTGGTTGTTAAAATCAATACACCATTTAGTATTGTGGAGATTTGGATCGGCATTAGGACTTCAACTATAATTCAAGGCTGCATATTCATAATTGTTGTAGTTGCTCCAACTTTTCTTGAAATAACCTAATGTTGTTCAACTTATTAACCATGGTTTTCCCTTCGGTTGAAACTCCAACGAGCTCCTTCTAACTTTAGGGAATTAGTTTGCAACCTCTCACCTATTGGATGATTATGTCATTATCATCTCCTCATTCATTTATTCTCTACTAAGTAGTAATAAAAAACAGGTAGTAAGATGAAATCAACCCTACTCTTGTTCTTTATCCTTTTCCTATTTTGGTAGATGGCTCACTCAATGCTAGTTGCACCTACCATTTGTTGATTTATTCTTGACCTCTCTCTTTCTGTAGCTTGTTACTTTTATAGACCCTCTTCAATGTTTACTTCATTGCTATATGGGCCTTTTCTCTTCATTAACACATATGTTTACTGCCTAACGTCTATGGGTCAATTTTGTTCATCAACACATATGGTTATTGCAGAAATGAAAACAAGTGTTCCTTAACAATTCTCTGTCATGTTGGGAACCTTATTCTTCAATATTCATCCATTATAATGAATTATATGTCCTCGTGAAAATGTATTTTCACGTATTGACTTTATTGTTGTGGAAATCTAAGACCAATGGCAAATGCCAATGATATTGAACTATACTAATCACCTGAGACCTTTGAAAAATGTGTCTTTATATTTGGTTTATTTCTATAGTAGTACCAAGGCCAATGGGAAAAAATCAACCTGTTTACCATTCTATCTAAAGATTTAACCCATAACCAAAAAACGCATGACATACACCCATAACATAAGGTATGGTGATGGAGAAAAATAGAAAAATCTATAACTAAGCTAAGATGCATGAACATAAAACATGAAGGAACTACATAAAACTCCCTTCAAATCCATACCTATTTGAGTGAATTGAGATAGGTTTGTTTATGAAAATGAAATTGGATATAAACCAGCTAGATTTCTCCTTTATTTTTAATGATCATAGATTCCAATTTTTTTTTATCAGAAGCAATTAGGAATGTGCATACCTAGTTGTGACCTGAATTTTGATATATCATTCATATCATATAAAACCTTTTCATTAGGATGAAAAACATGATAAAGGTCTAGTGATTTTTGGAGAATAGCCAAGTTCTTTGAATGTAAATTTCTTAGCACTATTTGGACTTTGAGATGAGTTTCTGTGCATCACAGAGACTACATTCTCAAGGTTGGCTCTCTAACATGCTTAGTATGTTTTTGAGAATTATGTGTAATTCAGATCTGTGGATTGTAAATGAGTGTCAGATTGAAACAAGATATCGGATTAATATGGAGTTTCCCTTTTGTTCTTTATCCTTTTCCTATTTTGGTAGCTGGCTCCCTCCATGCTAGTTGCACCTAATCTTGGTTTATTTATGCTTGGCCTCTCTCTTTTTGTAGCTTGTTACTTTTATAGACCGTTTTCATTCTTTACTTGGTAGGTATATGGGTTGTTCATCTACCTAATGTATATTGGTCAATTCTTTTCATCAACACATATGCTTACTGCAGAAATGAAAAAAAGTGTTCCTAAACAATTCTCTATCATTTTGAGAACCTTGTTCTTCAATTTGCATCCATTATAATTAATGAGATGGCTTGATGCAAATGTAGTTTCACTTCTTGATTTTATTATTGTGGAAAGTTAAGACCAATGCAAAATGCCAATGATAGTGCACTATGCTAATCACCTGAGAAATTTGAAAAGTGTCTTTATATTTGGTTTATTTCTATAGTAGTACTAAGGCCAATGGGGAAAAATAAATCTGTCTACCATCATATATAAAGATTTAACCCATAACCAAAAAAACCATGGCATACACCCATAACATAAGTTATGGTGATGGAGAAAAACAATAAAAACCTATAATGAAGCTAACATCCCTGAACAGAAAACATGAAGGAACTACATAAAACTCCCATCAACTTCCTCCCCATTTGAGTGAATTGAGATAGATTTGTTCATGAAAATGAAATTGGATATAAATGAGGAAGATTTCTCCTTTATTTTTCATGATGGTCATAGCTTCCAATTTTTTTACTGCAAGCAATTAGGAATGTACATACCTAGTTGTGACCTGAATTTTGATATATCATTCATATCATATACAACATTGTTTTTGCGATGAAAAAAATGATAAAGGTCTAGTGATTTTTGGAGCATTTCCAAGTTTTTTGAATGTAAATTTCTTAGCACTGTTTGGACTTTTAGTTGAGTTTCTGTGCACACATAAATTACATTATTAGGGTTGGTTCCCTAACATGCTTAGTATGTTTTTTGAGAATTATGTGTAATTTATACCTATGGATTGTAAATAAGTGCCAGATTAAAAAAAATATATTTGATTTTATAAATGAAAAGGGAATTTAATAAACAGATTTGCTTGCCTCTTCTTGACTAGCACCACTCAAAACAACTTCCAAAATTCAAAGAAAGTCAAAACCAACTTTAAAGGGAGCATACATCTGACATCCTCCTAGCATTACTGCTAGTCCTATTGTACCACAAAATCTAGTACCCCTGTAATGTTGGGTTGTGTTATATTCTTTCCACATAGTTAACAGGGGGTTTGAGGGGTACCCGTAACCCCACTTTATGGGGTCCAGGGTAGCGCCCTGGAAAATTTTTGTTTTGGGCCCTATGTTAGGTTGGGCGGACCCACCTATGGTTTTGTGCATGATTTTCGCACATGTTTTTTGGACACGATCTTTTTCAGTCCATGGTTTTGGACGCGATGGTTTTTCGGTCCATGGTATTGCATGCTTCGGCATGTATAAATATGTATTGTAACATTGAAAGGAGCATAATGAAAAATCAAGCTGGTAGTCCTCATTTTTGGATCCAGGGGAAAATCTCTGTGCATATGTGTTTTTATTTGTTATGCTCTCGCATTGTTTATTTTTTCTGTGATTTAGAATTCGTATGCAGATAATTTTTGTACGGGGTTAAAACCTACATTTGGTATCAGAGTTGTTTTGGCTTCAAGGGGATGCCTTTGTTGCTGAGGGGTTTCGCTCGGGCCTGTGGTAGACCATGTTCAATGGGAGATCTGCGAGATCGATTATGGTGGTGAAAGAAGATGTCGAGCAGCGGAAAGATAGAGATTGAGAAGTTCAATGGTCAAAGTTTTGAGTTGTGGAAACTCAAGATGGAGGATCTGTTGGTGGATAAAGGTCAGTGGATCACGGTAGATTCGGGTACTAAACCAACGAGAGTGACTGATGAAGAATGGAAGAAGTTGGATCGGAAGGCAAAGAGCACAATACGCTTGTGTGTCTCAGATTCAGTATTGCTTAATGTATCAAGGGAAGCTACGACGAAGGCTCTGTGGGACAGGTTAGGGACTTTGTACCAATCTAAGTTTCTAGTGAATAAACTATTCCTGTGAAAAAAGATTTATAACTTGAGGATGAAAGATGGAGACTCGATGACAGAGCATCTGAATGCATTTAATACTGTGGTAAGTCAATTATCATATGTTGATATTAAAATTTCAGATGAAGATAAGTGCATCAATTTGTTGTGTTCTCTACCAGATTCGTGGGATAGTCTGGTTATTGCAATAGGTAGCGATGCAACTGCTTTGCAGTTTGACGAAATAGTCTCAGCCTTGCTGATGGAGGAGATGAGACGGAAAAATATGTACAACTAGAATGGTGATGCCTTGTCTGTACAAGGACGGTCCCAGAACATAAACAAAAATAAGTCATCGAGTGGGAGATCTAAATGTAGAGGGATATCTAATCTCCAGGAAAACCTATAAAGGTGGTGTGTTGGAAATGTTGTAAGGAAGGGCACTTCAGAAGGGATTGTAAATCTAAAGCTCCTGATAAAGGAAAGGGATCTGATGATGCTCCTTCTGTAGAGGCAAAAACCACCTCAGATGAAGGTGGGGATGTGTACTTGGCTTCTTCAAGTACACATGTAGATCATGAGGCATAGTTAATTGACTGAGGTGCATCCTTTCACTTCACTCCCCATAGAGAATGGTTCTACGAGTATGAGAAATACGATGGTGGTGATGTCTTCTTAGGAGATGATAGGAAGGCTAGAATCATTGGTCGCGGAAAAGTAAAGTTGAACTTGCAAGGTGGATGGCATGATGAGGAAGTTACAGTGGAATTTTTATTGTCTTTAAGACCCCATTCAAAATCTCATGCTACAGTCAGTTTCAGGGGTCTAACCATAGAAATTACACCATAGTTCATCAGCAGAATTACAAGTCTTCCACTTAGGCTCCCTTGGAGCAAAAAAGAAAAACCACTAGGACAGGTTGCTAAAAAGACCTTTTTCCAGCCTGATGAACATCCTGTGGAGGACAAGAATGGGATCAAAAGGACAAGTGTACCTTTTTTAAAAATGTACAACAAGAAATGTTAAATTTATAATTTGCTAAAAATAGAAAGTTCTAAAAATAACATTTCTGGCTCCCTTCCTATTTATAACAGTCCCTAGTCTATCTATAGGAAGTCAAAATTAATTCTAGTCTTAACAACAGTTGGAAATATTAATTAATTAATTCAGTTGAGTTAAATAGTTAGGGAAATTCAAATTTGAAGTCTTTGTGAGCATGCACATGAGTTTCCTCCATTGAATGAGGGAATAAGTATGATTTCTATAATGAGAGAATCAGTTGACTTAGTTTTAACTAGTCAAGTCCAGTTAGATTATTTTAACAAGTTCTTAAAATAATAAAATATAGTTTGTTAATGCTTGCATGTATGTGACAACTATTATTTTAGATAACTGAGGATTCAATCATGGATAACTATTGCATGTCAGTTCTGTCAGAGACCCAATTGAGATCAGATGTGGGACAATGTGCTATCAGATGCTTGGATATTTCTACTAAGTATTCCTTGCATGGAGAAGGATCTATTATAGGATATTGGAGGACATGCATCCTATATATTGAGGCCTAGGTAGTCCATGATTTTCATCTTCTGATTGAAGATCATTAGTATCTTCTGATTACATAGAGAGCAGGATAGCCATTGAGTTGATTCTTTTTGTATGTTGTTGAGGATCTCCACTTGATTGATAATACATGGTTGGGGTTTTATGCTGGTGCTTTCCCCTGGATATATCTTGTCTTATGTGTGATTATTTCTCTTGATCAGTTATGCATGTTTCTACTTGATGTTTCTCATGAATTCGATTATGCTTCCGCTTAATGTTTTTTGGAAGTAGAATAAGTATTATGCTTTAGGACATTGCATATATCGGTTTGTTCTACAGGTGAAATTTCTACATGGTATCAGAGCTATCTGATTTGTAGAAAATTTCTACATGGTATCGGAGCACAGGTGATCAAGGAGAGAGAAATACACTGAGTGGAGATTTCAAAGTTTTGAGTTTTGTGCCGAGAGTTTTCAGAGCAGATCTGAAAATTTCTGTACAAAATTTTCGGAAATAAATAGAAAATTTTGATTCCTTGTGGAAAAATACCCAAAAAAAATAAAAAAATTAGTTGAATCAGAGTTTGGATGAGGGAGATATCACTGATATAAAATCATCTCTTTTTCTAGAAAATTTCATGACGACGAGAAAGTGGAAATAGATTGGTGTGCTAACCAAGAACCTATATGCACTTGAGGTACAAGATGCATGCAAAGCCTTGAGGATCAAGGCAAAGGTTAGATACTTGGTGATTGAGAGGGAGGGTATTGATCCAAATCAGATCCATAAATGACTATCAAAGAACCTTGACTATATCGGGATGAAACAAATCTCTAAAGAATCTAGAACAGCAATCGAAAACACCCTGAACTAGTGGCAATGGCAGCCAGCATGGAGCGATGAGGACCTCGGTAAAAGCGCGTTGATCAAGGCCCATGGAGGCTATGCAGGAGGTCAAAGTAGCCCCTCGGAGCCCCGGATTAGGAAAAGGAGGCATTTCTCCTAAAAAAATAGCATAAAAGGCCTTATAAAGGAAGAATCGCATCGCAAAAGGTTCAAAGAGCGAACTTAAGGCCAGGGTGGAAGGACCCCCAATCAGCGATCTCCGACTCATTGCATCGAAGGAAAGCATATATGCGATATTGGGACCCCAGACTTGGCGACTGAGATAATGCGATTATGCGATTGCAATGATCGATGATTGGAGTGATCAGTGGATCGGTAGATCGGTAATCGGCATGGCCAAAAGAGGGAACCCCCAGGGCCATTGCAATTGTGATATGCCGATAGCGATACGCCAATATCGACGGTCGCCGATCGGGCGATCGGTCATCCCCGATACAAAGGATCGTTAAGCCCCAAGCCATGTGATAGTGATTTGCGATAGAATGGTGGACCCAATGGGTTTATAGGGATGATTTCATAGAATGTGAAGTCTAATTTTCACGCCTAATAGAGTATTCCCAGTAAAACTCTGTGTATTGGAATTTTGTTCCATTTTCGAGGCTTGCTTTATGGAAGGCCTCGATTCCTTTCTAACTGCCCCTGATCATTGTGCCATGCTACAAGTGGGCGTTTTATAGATAATGATGCATTTGTAATGAAAAGGGAGCCACAGAGCCAAATGGCTAGTCGAAGAGACAAGGAGCAGAAGCGCAGTTGTAGAAGGTGAATCGATAGAGGCAAAAGAGGGACCAAGCATGCATGGTTTCGAGTGACAAAACTCCATGAATAGAGACAGAATACACAGTCAAGTCAGAGAAATTCTGGGAGATGAGGGAGAAAGGACCAAAATCCTTAGAGGAGGACGAAATACAGAGAAAGGGCAGTGAAGAAGGAGAAGAGCAAAAAGAGACAGAGGGCCGAACTGACCAGTGACATCATCAAGCATCAGATCTTGAAGATACAAGCCATCCCATAGGGGAATTTGTCTAGATTGAGTATCACATTTGGCTCTGTCCATTGTAGACCTGAAGGTCATAGAGCTGGTAGGAAGAAGAAGAGTTTGTGCACTCCAGTGGCTTGGGAAATCCAAGAACCACCCTGCCAAGAAAAACCTGCTTCAGGAGAACTGACATTTAGTCCCTGCATTGTAATTCTCTGCTAAAGGCACAATAAAATAAGGCCACCACTGAAAGCTGGAGAATAGGGTGAACTCCTTATTAAAATTCTTGTGTCTTTGTCTTTTCTTACTCTATTTCTGTGTTGTCTTTCCATGTAAATATCTGTGTATTAGCAATCTCATCGATCCATTTCTTAAACAACACAAAACACACACCAGCACATGAGTCTGTAATACCTTTTGTTTCATAAATCTTCAACTGAGGTCACTCATAGGGTGATTATCAGATCAAGTGCTATCAGAGCTCTAGGCTATAAGGTTAGACAAGCTTGTGTTGGTTTAGCTGTGAATGCTCACTAGATTGAAGCTCAAATTAGGAGAAGGAGAGTTGGTGGAAACTAATCCTGAAATTGGGAGAGTCTATTCTTGGAAGACAATGTCAGAGGAAGGTTCTATAGGGCTAGACCCTCAATTCATAGAAAATTTCCTAGCTATAAAGTCTATGGTAGAATAAATTTATATGGACTTTAGAAAGTATAAGGATGAAGATTCATGAGGCTCTAAACAATATAAATAGGAAGATGAATCTCATTCCCATGACCACTCAAAAGGAAAGGGGAAAGAAGAAATCTTTCCTACACCTCCTAATAGCCTTGTGCATAATAAGAAAGCATCTTTAATTAAACTCGATGTTAAATTTGATTTTCCTATATATGATGGAGAGCTAAATGCTGAAAAGTTGGACAATTGGATTAGACAAATTGATGTGTATTGTAGAGTAGAGAACATAGACTCAGACAAGAATAAGATTCAACTGGCAAGCCTACGCCTAGGAGGCACTGTGTTGGTTTGGTGGGAAGGCAAAACCCAAGCTAATATGAAGAAGCGTGGTAATACCATCTCTGTTTGGAGTGAATTTGTTGTTGCAATCAAAAATCAGTTCTATCCATTGGCCTACATGCAACAAGCCGTGATGAGTTGGAAAACTCTTCGGTAGTTGAAAGGGAAAAGTGTGCAAGGGTGTACTCAAGAATTTAGAAAGAGAGCATTGATGTTGGGTATCTCATTAGACTCATCAGAAACTCTTTTAAATTACATTGGTAGTCTACACAATTACACGAGGCATACCATCCTCATGTTTAATCCCACTAGTATAGATGAGGTATCTATACAAGCTACTCATCTAGAAGGTAGAGGAAAGAATGGAAATCCAAAAGTTGGGGGACCATCCCAACCCACTGTAAGCAAGATCAAGGAGAAAAGAAATAAGAAGTGGAAAGCAAGGAAGGCTAACACTGCACAAAAAGGAAAACCTTCATGGACTCACTGTAAAAAGGAGGTTGCTGATGATGAGCATTGTTGGATTCTGCGTCCAGAGTTGAGACCTAAGAAGTTTGAGGGAAAGAAGAATAAGACTGTTGCAGCTATTTAGAAAGATTTGGGGTCAAACTTGGAGATGAAAAAATCATTGAAGCCACAGGTATAAAAGGTAAGAATTCTGAGGCATCTACTAGTAATGCTGCTCAATATGTTATTGATGAAGAACATGAGAGAAAAAGGCATGAGCTTTTCCATATTCGAGTTGTTTCAAAAAATCAAAAGATTGATACTTTTTTTGATAGTGGCTCACAAGTAAATCCAATTTCTGAATTAATTGTAAAGAAATTGGGATTAGAAACTACACCTCATAAGAAGCCATACCCATTACGATGGTTGAATGATAAAACACAACTACAAGTGACTAGACAGTGCAAAGTCAAGTTTTCTTTGGGTCAGCATTTTTAGATGAAGTTGAGTTATATGTAATTCCTTTGGATATATGTGGAATTGTTTTAGGAAGTCCTTACTTGTAAGATAGAAATGCTATTTTCTATAGAGCTAAGAACAAGTATCTACTTGTTAAAGATGGAATCGAATACTTTGTAAGAGCTCATAAGCTCAAGAATAACTATACTCTCATAAACTCAGGACAGATGAAAATAATGATAAATTCATGCAAACAGTTCTTACTGACAGTTGTAAAGGAAAGGACACCTGATAAAACCAATGTATTTGAGGTTTGTAATGCTTATCAGCAAGCTGATATAGAAAATATTGTTTCAGAGTATTGTTGGGTTGTGTACAATCGAGATGTGGTGTTCAGAGAGCTGAAAGATGTTATTAAACATGAAGTCCAACCAAAGGAACCTGTGATGATAGAGTTTGAACTAAAGGAGGAAGAATCAAACTCTGTAGCAGAGGAGGAATCACAAGATGAAGAGCCACAAACTTCGACTGTGAGAAGATCAATTCGAGAAAGAAGGCAGGGAGAAAGGTATAGTCCATCTGCTTTTTGTTCAAATTTTTCTTTGTCTGTCACTCATGATGATCCCATAACTGTGAAGGAAGTAGTGGATTCAGAGGATGGAAAACTTTGGAAAGAGGCCATGGTTGATGAAATGGCATCTTTGTACAAAAATAAGGCTTGGGACATGGTGGAGTTGTCGGCTGGAAGGAAACCCATTGGCAGCAAATGGGCGTTCAAGAAGAAGACAAATGCAGAAGGGAAGGTGGAGAAATACAAAGCTCGGTTGTAGCAAAAGGTTATTCCCAGGTGCCGGGAATTGATTTTGGTGATATTTTTTCTCCTGTTGCCAAGGTAACTTCTATTAGATTACTTTTATCTGTTGCTGCTGCTTTTGATTTTGAGTTAGAACAGATGGATGTGAAGACAACATTTCTTCACGGGGATTTGGAAGAGGAAATCTACATGAAGCAACCTGAAGGCTTTGCGGTGAAGGGTAAAAAAGAACTAGTATGCAAGTTAAAGAAGTCTCTGTATGGGTTAAAACAGTCACCAAGGATGTGGTATCAGAAATTTGATACATTTATACGGGGACTTGGCTTCACCAGAAGCAAAGTAGATCACTGTGTGTATGTTAAATTAATTGGTGACCGTGTTATTTATCTGGTCTTGTATGTGGATGATATGTTTCTAACTTGGAAATGACAAAAAAATTATTCCAGGATTTGAGGGCACCCATTTGTCTTCCCAATCACTGAAGGAGTCTTCCGTACTTTAAACTATATTTTGGGCAAGGGAATTAATACGATCAGGCAAAGAGAAGCTCTGGCGTTAAACCCAAGGAAGTATGTCGATGACAATAGTGCATAGTTTAATATGCAACATAGTAAACCATGAATTTCCTATTCCTGTAGTGTAAAGTATTGATGAACAATGTCCCAAGACATAGAAGAGGAGAGGACATGTCCCATTGTTCCATACGACTGTGTAGTTAGTAACCTGATGTATGCATGTACTACTAGACCAAACATTGCACTGCAATGGCGAGTATGAGCATTTTATGTCAGAAACTAGGGAAGGAGCATTAGACAACAGTGAAGCGATCTTCAGTATTTGCGTGGCACTAGTGAATATGGTTTGTGCTACCAAGGAAGACCAGGATTGGACAGAGTGTTGGATATCTGTGGCTTTGTTGATGCAGACTGGGCTAGAGATCTGGATCAGAGAAGATCTACAGTGGGTATGTGTTTAACCTATTTGGAGGTGCAGTCAGTTGGATGAGTAAGAAACAATCTGTAGTGGCACTATCAACTACAGAGGCAGAATACATGGCAGCCACTCATGCAAGCAAGGAAGCAGTTTGGTTGCAAAGATTGTTTTCAAGTATGGGGTTAGTACA
>APFE031347393.1:0-40590 GCA_000404065.3 Pinus taeda
TGTTTTATTGTTATTGATGCTGCTATATTGATGATCAACGTAGAGGAGCTTATGTATTGTGTATGTTTTCCACAATAGAACATGATCAGGATAATCTCCATTGAATATGTGTTAAATTTTTCAAAATTTCTAAAGAGCCAACATGCTTGAAACATTTCTATGGTGAATCCATCCAAACAAAGGGCTTTATTACCTAACATTTCTTTGAGTGTCACTTCCACTTCCTCAGAGGAGATTTCTTAAAGCATAGCCTTGTTTTTTCTCTATGGTAACCAAGAGGGGAATGTGATTTGTGATGCACTAGATCACCTCTTACTTGTTTAAGATAGGTTTTGTTAGAATATTTTGATATAAGCAAGTAAAATCTTGATTGATCTCTTCATATTCTAAAAAAAATTCTCCTAAAATATTTTTAAGGGAAGAGATGTGGTTATGATGGTGGTGTTGGAGCATGGATTTGTGAAAGAAAGAAGTATTATTTTCCCCTTCTTTAATCCAACAAACTCATGATTTTTGTTACCATAAGAGTTCCTCTTGTTTCTGGCATTCCTCAAGATTAGCGAGGACGATAGCCTATTCTTTGATTAGTGCATCTAATTAGCCATAGAGGATGGCGTCTTACTATATTACCTCCATTTTCTGTTCCAATTACATTTCTCCCCTATAATGTTGATGAATTTGGTTTTATTCCATCTTATGAGCTTCCATTTTATGTGTTTCAATTTTGCTATAGTTTATACATAGATGGGCCTTTTAGAGTTTCTTATTCTCCCCACCATTGCTTTATGTTTTCTTGAAAGTCTACATGGTGTAACCAAAACTCTTCAAAGTGAAAGGGTTTGTTGTGGGGTCTAGACTTAATGTATATGTTTAGACTTATGTTGACATATACATTTAATGTTCCAAGTGAAAATACCATTGATAGTATCATGATCAACCAGGTGCAAATTTGACATCGTATCTTGGAAGAGAACAAAATCTACAACATGCCACCTTATGCCTCCACGTTTCTCATCTAGGGATTTGATAAATTTGAAGTAGCTAATTGAGGATCTAGGGAGTAGGGGAGAGGAGTTTGTGCATTCTATAGCTATGGACTGAAGGAAGAGAGGCTTATCCTTATGAGAGGATGGGATATATACATTTGATAGGTAGTAGATCTCAACATATCTAATATATCATATTTGGATGGAAAGGATGTGAAAGGCGAAGAGCATATTTAAAATTTGAATTTCCTAGGAATTCCATATGATGGTGAGGCCTCTTGAGTGTCCCTAGGCATCTATAATGGTCACTCTACAATCGCTAGCCCCTTTACTTATTAGATTGGTGATTTCCTCACTAGAATTTTTAGTTTCCTAGATCATCATAACATACAAGGTTTTCATAGTTCCAATTTTCTTTAAGGAGCCTCTTTTTGCATTTTCAATTCAGGAATCTAATATTCCATGAGATTATTTTCATTTCTTGGGTATGCTCGAGATAAGGATAACATTTGTTATTTCTTTAATGCCTCTTGAGTTCACCTGCTTACCCACAAATTTGTCTAGGAGTTGTAGATTGGTTTTCCTACCTTTTCTCTTTTATTACTTGTGAGGCTTAGTTGAATCCTTCAATGGATAGGATTTAACTCCAAGAAGGCTTGTATCAAATTTTCCTAAGGGTAATTTTTTGGTAGAGTGACAATATTTGAAGTATGACATATTGATCACTTTGATTTGATACTCTGGAAGGGAATCTGGATCTTTCCCTATCTAGGATTTGGACAATTTTGGTAAATCGGGGGAGTTAAGTTCCATCCCATTGATTTTGTCTAAGGATAGGTCAAGGTTCTCTTGTGGAGGGGGTTGGAGCATAAGATGGAAGGGTGGGGTGGACAATGGGAGAGGTAGGATTCTCGATAGAGGAAGGTGAGGGTAGAACAAGGTCACACATTTCGACTTCTGGGCAAGGCATGGTTGGAGGAAGATCAGGGGAATACAAAGAGGAAAGGGGAACAAATCGATTATTGGAAGAAAGATACTCCTTCGAGGAAGAGGGTTGCAAGGTGGGGGTACAAGGGTTGGAGAGTTTTCCTCCAAATTTAGTAAATCCCTCCTCATCAAGTGGAGGGGATGTCATAGAATTAGAATTTGTGACAAGCAAAGGGAAATGTGATATAGATGACCATATTCATGGCATCTTTGGCATAAGAAACCAATGTGCTCATAATCCAGGGTTTTCTTCTAGAGCTCATCCTGATAATAGATATTAGTGGACTCTCCAAGTGGTTCTGAAATATCCATGTATACACAGATGCAGGTGTAAGAAATATACCCAACTTGCTTGGTTTGAAGATTTGACGAAGTGGATACAAGTGTTACCAATGCTAGCTAGGGTTTCCTTGTGCCATAATTCCCTTGGTAGTAAGTACATTTTGATCCAAACTGGTGTTATAGTAAAATCATCCTTATCAGACGTGAATCACTTTGTCCAAAAGTGAAGATATAACCTTATTGAGTTAAAAAACTACAGACCATTCTCAAATATCCAGGTTCTATCTCCATGAATGATGAATGCAATGAAAAAAAAACCTTTTTCTCTAAATTCTAACTTTAACTGCCCCTAAGGTTTTCATTTGACTTGGATCCAATTGAAAATGATTTTTTTTTTTTTTCTGAAGGTCAAATGCCAAGTAATTTCTTGGTTGGTGCATGGTCCCACATATATCGTATATAATCTCCATTGTGGCTGGATTGAACTTCAAACTTAGAGTCTATGACAACTTTAGGTAGACAACTTCCCAGTTGTCGCTTACCTAATGAGGGAAAGGGCTGTTGAGACTTTTCCTAATCTCTGGAGAACCTTGTCTAGAGTTATTAGAGTTGGTGGCAAAAGGTTGCCCTATATTATTGTAGCTAGCTACAATCCTGCGATAGGAAGGAGATTTGCGCCCTCTACTAACATTCACCATACAAACACAACAACTAGGATTTGGTTAGAATCCAAAATTTTGTAGAGCGCTCATCTTATTACAAATTCATTTTATTTAAACTTAAAAATATTAAAATAGATAAATAAATAAAATAAAAAATTAAAAAAGAAATAAAGTAAGAAAGAGAGAGGGGTTTGGGTTAGTTCCTACATTGTGGAGAGTCACCACATAACAAACCTTCATAATCCCTACTCTGTGGAAAGTCACCACATAGAAAACTTGCATAATTTAAGATTTGATTTTTAGAATATTATAAGATTTGTTGTGAGAAAATATTTCCTTTGAATGTGAATAACAAGTTACACATCATAGTAAATATTTTAATGTGGACAATGTGGATCATAAATAAAATATTTGAATGGCTATGTTGAGTAAAATATTTCAATTTCAACTATGTATATATTATATAAAACAAATGAAAATAAAATAAAATCTCATTGTTAAAGCATCTTATTAGTGTACCACTAGAAACAATATATTTTAATGTGGATAGGGATTATAAATAAAATATTTCAATATCAACTATGTATATATTGCATTTGTGAGAAAACAAAACAAAACAAATTTATGATTAAAATATTTTTATTAGTGTATTGTTCAAAATGAATAAGACTTATAATTTATCCATATTTAACATTAAATTAATACACACATTAAATCTATTGAATGTCAAAAAAAAGAATTACATTTTAAAATATTTGATCTTTTTAGTATTTGATATATAAGAAATTAACATAACTTACATTAAATAATAAAATAAATTGTAAAAAAATATTGCAATGATTAAAGTAGTTTTCAATGTGAATTCTTGAAACAACAATTTTATAAATAAATCTTTAATGTTAGAATTTTATTTGAAAAATTATTTAATTATAAATTTTATAAAAAAAAATTTTAAATTATCATGAGCATGAATAGCATACTTAAATTGTGAAATTCATGTTTATTGAATTTAATACTTTAATTTAATAAAATATAATCCTTTCTAATAAATATTTAATTGATATTAACTAACTTTGATATAAATTTAGTTTGATATTATCAATTTAAAATACCAACAATTTAATCTATATATCAAAAATTAAATCATAACACCTTTAACTTATAAAAAAATTCTCGTCTTTCTAACATCTAAATAATTCATATCACTGATATGATGCACTAGGTATGAAAATTAAATCATGTCACTCTTAAATTAAAAAAAAAAAAAAAAAAATTATTTTTAATCTCAAAACCATTAATAACATATATTGAATATGATATTTTGTTTTTTTTAAGTATCAAAGTAATTAGTAATGTATATTGAATATGATATTTTGTTTTATTATTAGAAAATATAATATAGTTTACGGAGTGTTATTTTATAAAAGTAAATTTTATTATGTTTTTTCGTTCTTGTGATAATAGATAGAGCCACTATTCAAAACTTTTGACAGATTACATATATTACATAATATTTTTCCTTGAAATAATTATTAAATTTATACTAATTATTATCCAAATACTTCTTGATTTAAATTATTAATCTATTTCTTTAAATTAAAAAAAATTCTTAACCAAACAAAAACAATTTTAAATCATATCACACTCTATAAATAACTAAAAAACAAATCCATTTATACACTATTTTTATATATTTTATATTATCTTTAATACAATTTTCAAGATATTATTGGTGGATGGGTCAGGTTCTCTTTTCACTATTATAATGGCGTGATCCCTCCGCATACTTGACCCCGTAATAATTTTGCACAGAGCTTTTCCTTTTCAGGATTCTTTTTAACGTTTCGGAAAAGTGTAATGAATGTGAAAGGAATCCAAATACAGCGATTTGATTATGTTTGCCGGATAAAGCACAGGCTCCTCACACAGTGCAACCCGCAACTAAGTCTTTCCTGCGAATATACTCAAAAATATATATTTTAAATTTCTCCTCTTTCTCGTCCACCAATATACATGTGATTCTTTAGCTTATTCTCTGTGGACCTCTCAACAGGCGGTCAGCAAGCAAGCACCTGACCCAACACATGGAAACAGAGCATGTCTACAGAAATTGTGGGAAATTCCGGTTACAGTTGCAATTTTTAAGATTTTGAGCCTTTTGAATTTTGGATGGTGCTGAATTCATTTCTACAGTCATAAATAATTCAAGCATTCATTGTATCACTCAGATTTTTAAGAAAAAAAATTAGAATGAGAAACTTATTCCATTACCAGAATTTACTGGGATTGAGTTGAAGTTCAGAGAACTGCACTGCTGACATGTTACCGATTCCTACTTTTATTCCCAATCAAACTTGGATTAATAATATTAAAATTCCACACATTTCAAAGTTGAACTATAGCTTAACCAGTAAAACAAGTTTCCAATGTGCGCCTTCTAAGGGAAAATATTTTAATTATATTCACCGACATGCATGTGATTCCTTGTCAGCTCATATTCACGGGACGCATCTTACAGGTGGTGAGCATCTGGGTGGGAAACTGTTTGATAAGGACCTAAACCTAGAACAATAAAAACATGTGGTCCCTCACAGGTCAGGCTATACTGGATTGAGGGAGCAATCTATTGTTTAGGGTTAGGGTTGTGCAAACTTCACAGTGGAGCATGAAAGAGCACTGTTTCCTGTTGCAGATTTTGTATGTTGAAATGGGTGTATTCAAGGAAATTTGGAAGAGAAATCAGTTTCTGATTGTGCAGTTGTTTGGCTGTCTCAGTATTGCATTTGCAGCTCTTGAGGAGACTGAAGCAGTAACAGATTCCGATAGCATTGTCCCTGCAGCGATCAACTACTTACCCGATCTCTTATTGCTTATTCACAATCATGACTGTGGACCGGATGCCTGGAACGCTAAAACGAAGAGATCACAGTTATGATTGCTCATGAACTACAAGGTTGAGGCCCAACTAGGAAGACACCAGGAAATAAATCTCTGTAGCTCTCTTTTAGCAAGAAGGGCAATAAGAGATTACCTGGTGGACAGTAGAGGAACTGGGTTTGCTGCAGTGCTTTAGTAGCGAGAAGAGAAATAGAAGATTATGTTGTGGACAGTAGAGGGTGCAACTGGTTTCCTGCAAATGTGGGTGTAACCAGAGATCTGCTCAATATTAGAGAACCTGCTACATCCTGTTTGCCATTTGGTGACCTTGAGAGGTCGTCTCCAGTGGTATTGTTTCAGCCATGGATAACTTGGATTTGTATCTGAACATATTGATGGTTTAGATGAATTGGGGATTTGGGAGTTACCTTATTCCCTGGATGAACAAATTCAATGGGTTTAGTATTACTGGTACAAACTAGGAGATTTCAATGATTGTAGGGCTCAATTCAAAATAATAATGGTTAATATTGTTGCCCAATTGTATTTTGGTTGGAGGTTAGACTAAAGGAGCTGTAGCTGTATCCATGGAGGGTAAAGTCCATGAGATTCCCTTCTGTAAACTCAAGCTCGAACATACAACTATATTTTATATAATATAATATCATTGTGTTTATTCAAGCTATATAAAGTTGGGCATTCATAATTTCTATATCATTATTGTTCGTTGTTTGGATTTTTATTTCGATCTTTCCTCTGTTATATCTGATATCACTTTAAATATGCACATCTATTTACTTTCTCAATTCATATAGTTGAGTTGTGCTTATAAAACATTTCATCTTTCCTCAGTTCTATCTGATATCATTTTAAACATGCAAGGAAACTCATTCACGGCATATATCCCCAATGTTCATAACAGTGATTACAGAAATCTGTTCGAAGATATCACACTTCCAGAATCCAAACTTGCTTTCTGTTCTGCCTGTTCGAAGATATCACACTTCCAAACTTGCTTTCTGTTCTGCATGCTTCCTTAGTAGTGCCAAGGTTCAAATAACTGTTATTCAATTTCATTAGTAAATTGTTTTCTTAAAGATGAAATTGTTTTCTTAAAGAATAAAGATGGATTTAGGTTTGGGTTAGTTTATATGCCGAAGGAAAAATTATCTACACTTAGTTACAAGATACTGTGACCAAAATATCAATAGATTTTGTTAAGTTTGGATATTTTATGAGACAGTTTTTATCCTTTACAATTAGCTTTTATCCATAAATACTCTTCATAAAATTTGAACTTGAAATTGGATAGAGACTAAACTTTCTTCATAACTATGATGGGTTTAAATCCCCTCATAAAAGTTGAAGTTGAGATTGGATCAGACCTAAATCTTGGACAAATTATTTTATTTTTTTCCTTTTTTAAGTAGGATGAGTTTAGTTTACGATCTAGTTTACAAATTAGAAGGAAGAATGATCTGCCCATATACAAGATGCTGTCACTAAGATTATACAAGACTTTGTTTCAGTTTAATTATTAAATTTGGTCCAACAGTCTTGAAGTTTTCTTAAAATTAGTCTCACCAATTGAATTTATTTGTGAATAATAAATTATATATATATATAAATAGATATAGATATTTTAATCATAAAACTATAAACTAATTAATCCTTCAATCTATTTGATGCCTTCTTAACTTTTTATAGAATTGGATTGAGGTAAAAAAACATGGTATGATTAATTTTTGAAAAGGGAATACAACCTATGAAGATGACTTCAGAAAATGTGCCATAAAACAAGATGCAAATGTGTTTTAGCTTTGTGCCACATCGTGTTTATTTTAAGTAGTTTAAAACAAATGTTTTGAAGATTAAACCCTCATATATAGTGTTTGACTCGGTGATTTGATGGGTAATTTAAACTCCATTGAATTGAATTTTCAAGAAGCTTTATAAGTTTAGTTTTTTCAAAGCTTTGATAAAAACTCTATAAAACTACAAAAAAAAATGTATTTTGGGATTTTTCCACAAAGCTTAGCTTGAAAATTTCATAGCACGGCTTATGAAAATCAGTTTGAAAATTTCACTAAAACACTCATAAAGATGATTTTAGAATATACTTTTGAGTTTTTCAAAAGTGCCACAAAGCCATAACTTGACCTTCGAAGGTTAAAATTGAGGTGTAAAGAATTAAGGGTAAAAATTAATTTTTAATTAAAAAATTTAAGTGAAACAATTCTGAAAGTGTTTTTTGAACTCAAAAGAGATAATTTAAGCCAAATTAGAAGCATCCATTATAAATTAAAACAATTTCTTAGTCGAATGTAAAATTAGATTCACTTTTGGTTTTCACTGGGGTTAAACAAAATGATTTTTAAATCACTCAATGAAACCTAAACATAATGTTGATACCTCTACAAGTGATGACACATTGTGAACCACTAATTTTCTAAAATGATATTTTTGAGTATTAGCACATGTAGAATTTATTTCAAGATTTACTAAAACTTATTTAGACTTCGAATAAATAGGTCACCTCATTCTTTTATTTCTAGAGAAAATCTTATGGAATTCTATTTCCTAAATTTAGTAAATTGGTTAAGTTAATTAGAAATCTAAAATGTGAATATTCTATTATCCCAATTTTAGCTACAATATAAACCATAGCCTAAAACTATCATCTTTATGACTAATTAATTATTCCCCCTTCTAATTTTTTATTCTCATGGGGTTGCTTCGGTGTTGCTTCATTGCCAAACGATTGTATTCATTTCTTCAATATCTTATTTCAAAATATTTTAATTTAATATATGAAAGATTAAGGGGAATAACCAATTTTATTTGACTATAAGGATAATACATGTTTTACCAGATCTTATTGAAGATGCTTAGGTATTAGAGTAATCCCTTCACACAAGTAACTTTACATTTTTGTTTATCACCTTTAACTAGGGTAGCTAAGTTAGTGTATATGTATGAGTTGTTCTTTTTCCTGAAAATTTCCGTTTTGAGATCATTGAGCAATTTATTAGTCATAAAACGTGTGTTACTCCATTATTTAAGTTTTCAAATTTCTATTTAGATTTCCTTTAGTCTATCTTCTAGGAACATTCCCAAAGTATTACATAGCTTTTAATAGCTTGTGATATGTACCAAATTTTAAAGATCTAACCATATCAAAACAAAGTTACAAATAATAAGATTTTAAATAAAGGATTTCTAGAAACAAATTGTACAAAAATAAAGTGAACAAGAGGACACAACTAAAATGTGGAAAGCTAAAAAAATCTTAATAAATGAATAATTCAAAATTGGTCAATGAAAGTCAAAGTAAAAGACAATATATACAAGTTGACTATTTGAAGGCAATCTATCAAAATGTATTTTTAAATTTGGCCATTAACTAGAAGAAGATTAGGTCTCCTTTTATATTCTTCAATCTTTAAATGCTAGTACCTATTTTTTCCAGAATCTAAAAAGGGCCAAGCCACAATTGTTGAAAATTTGTATGTTTTCCCTTTTGGCTTGTTAATTCTATCCCATTTTAGGACAAATATCATACTTAGAAATCCTTATCATCATCATTACATTTATTTAACCAACATTTAATGTACTATGAATGAGAAACAAACTTATATTTAACCTTTTCTCTTTCCTCTGAAGATTTGAAGAGGATTGTCCTTAGGTAGATTGGGAAAGATGTAATAAAGGCACAGAGATATTGGGAGGTAGAATTGCTTTCTGACCTGCGACACTAGCAATTTATTGGGAGATGTCCGTAAAGAAACTTTTGATATTATTTGATTAACCTATAAGGCATTAGACAATGCTTTGTGCTAGTTCCTTTGAAGTCAATTAATGAAACTTAGAAAAAATGGGGAGTTCCCAAGCCTTGCAATCTCGGATCTTGATGAGAGATCAATCTTGAAAAATTCTCTAGCAATATTCATGAGGATGATGGATGATATCTTATGACCATACACAAATTCTTTTATGATCATATATTTGGAAAATATCTCCATCTTCAACAAAATTTGGCTAAAACATTTGAAACACATTCAATAGATCCTCAACACCTTCTAATAGCACAAGTTATATACCAATCTAGAGAAATTCTCATTCAACTTGTAGAGAATTTAGTATCTAGGGTACATTGTGGATGAACAATGGCGTGCATATGTATCTAGCCAAGATCCAAGCCATTTGTAATTGGTTGGCCCAATAACTCTAATTGATTTCTATGGGTTCTTAGGCCTTTCCAGCTTCTAATGTGGGTTCATGTTGGGGTTCTCCCATATCAATTTTCCCCTCATCTAAGTGACTAAGGGTGGGTCCAAAGAGAAGTTCATTTGGGCCTAATCATAATAGAAAGCATTCGAGGGTTTGAAAAACCACCTATATTCAACACTAATACTTGCTCTATTAGACCTATAACAACCCTTCTAGATTGAAACTAATGCTTCAAAATATGCTATCGATGTAGTCATGACTAAGCATGGACATATATTGGCTTATCATAGTCAAACACTTCGATGTGGTTTATATGTACCCCACTAATGAGAAGAATATGCACTCCATAATCTAGGTTTGTTGGCAATGAAATGATTACATCTTGAAGGAGGATATGCTTATCAACATTGATCGCAACCCCTTATTTTTCATGAAAGCACAGGAAAATTTCCAAAACAACTACCATCAAAAGTGGTTCTCACACATGCTATAGTTCTATCTAAACATCAAGTACAATGGTAGAACAAATTGCATTATGCATTGACTTAGTCAATTATTATGGACACAAGATATCATGATGGCCCAATTATATGACAACAAACCTGACTTTTTTGTTACCTATTAGATATTAGGTGTGCATAAACCAATATTAAATTTTTATATCCAAGATGAAATTCTATGTCACTCAGCCCATCTTTGTGTTCCTTTAAGTGAAAATGAGAATCTAATTTGGGCGATGCATTATAGTGGGGTGGTAGGGAATTTTAATGAGAGAAGATAGTTGCAATGATACAAAAGTACTTCTACTAGCCAAATCTTTAATAGGATGTCAACAAGTATATCAAAATGTGCACTACCTATGCCATCGCCAAACTTACAATCAAGAAGAAAGGGTTGTACACTCATTTTCTACCTTGCAAAGAGCCTGGGACTGTGTCTTCATGGATTGTATGTCTGTACTACCTTCTACCATGCATCAAAACTAATGTGCATTTCTACTTGTTGATTGGTTCTCTAAGACGTTAATTTAACACCATGTAGGAGGAGAAACAAATACCACTTTTAAGCTCTTCTTTGAGTATGTTTGGATTCATTTTGGCCTCTCACAAACCATTATTTCAAATAGGGAAATTATATTACTAAGTTATTTTAGATCTAGCCTGTGGTCTGATCCAAAATGGATCTAATATAGACTCTAAGTCTAAAAATATTCCTCACAGAGGAAAATGAAAGTCAAAGGATGCACTTGGAAATAGTCTCATTGCATGGATCTGTTCATTCTGAATCTAATGCAATTTGAGTGGGCTAAAATGGACTTCGGATGAAGAAGTTATTGTAAAAAGAAATTTACCCATTATCCTTAGAAAAGGAGGCAAATCCTTATAAAAATGGACTTAAAAGTTCATTGAAGGAAATCACATTGGAAGAGGTTAAAGGAGGACTTAAGCGGAGATGGAAGGACTCCCCGATTGTGACCTTTGACATATCGCATCGGAGGTAGACCTTCACGTGATATCAGAGCCTCAGACAGAGCGACTTGCGATTTCAATGGATCGATGATTGGGATCACAATCAATACAAAGGGCCATTACATGTGACATACGCCGATGCGATGGCGCTGATATCAGTGATCGACGATCGGTGAATCCCCGATACAAGGGCCAGTGCACAAGTGACTTGCGATAGTGTGATGAGCGATGATACGATCACATCCCGACTGTTGGATTGCGAGATCAATCAACCGGTGGAGATTTAACGGGGAATATCACATCGTTGTTATGTTAAGTCCATGGACTTGGACCTTCCACCTGTGCGATTGCGATACTGTGACCAAAGGCGAACCTGATGGGATTATAATTGTGATTGGATAAAATTTGAGTTCTGACATAAAGCGTTTTGTCAGGATTTCCATGCATTTCTGTGTATTTCCGTCAAGAACCAAGAATGCATTATTTGGCAGATTTTGTTCTCGAAAAAGGCCAACTATGTATTTTCCTTGTAACGGCTCCCATTCACCTATGCGATGCTATAAGCGGGTGTTGTCGTAACAGGAATGTGTTATAGAAGACATAGAGCCACAGAGCTAGTGAGCCAGAGGGCCAGACGCAGAGCCAGAGAGCCAGAGAGCCAGAGGGCCAGCCGCAGAGCCACAGAGCCAGTGAGCCAAAGGGCCAGTCGAAGAGACGTAAAGTCGTAGAGGAATGACTGCACAGAGAGGAATGCATATGGAAACTGCAAAGTCGGAGGGTGCTTCACAAAAGCCAGAGAACCACGCGAAAGTAAGGGCAGAAGGATTTTGATAATCCGCAGAGTTTAATAGAGAAATCCAAGGCCGAGAGCCAGACAACTAGAGCTCATGATAGCTGCGTAGAGCCAGAGAGCAAGATAGCTACGGAGAACCAGAGGGTCGATAGCTACAGAGAGTTAAGAGCCATAGCCCAGAGATAAGAGCGAGAGCCAGAGCTAAGAGCTAGGGCCAGAGCCGAGAGCCAGAGCCAGAGCCAAAGCCAAAGCCAAGAGCCAGAGCTAGAGCCAAGAGCAAGAGCCAGATCCAGAGCCAAAGCCGAGAGCCAGAGCCAGAGCCAGAGCTAGAGCCGAGAGCCAAGAGCCAGAGCCAAGAGCCGAGAGCTAGAGAGCCAAACGACTAGTGATAAAGATGGCATTCTAAGCCCAATGGTTCAGTTGTAAACCATTGGAGCTGAGTTAAAGACTTGTAAAAGAATTCAGACCATAATCCCAACGAACCTAGTCGAGTTGACTAGAGCTCACGGAGACGTAGCCCAAGAGGTTTGGGTGAAATCCTAATTAAATTTGTTGTCTTATGTGTTTGTTTATGCACTGCATTGTTTACTATTATGTGTGTGTAAATATTAGTAAACAAAATAAACTTAAGGCAATTAATCAGTTAAAGTCAAACACAAACATACACCTCTTTTAAGTTATTTATTTTGCAAATAGTCAATCATAAGCATAGATCGTGGGAATACATAAGCTTTGGAGTGGAAGAGGTTCTTGTAAGCATGAAAAGAAGCCTCTAGTGCCCCATTTCAGATTAGGTTGTATCAAAGCATCAGGTTAATTAACCCCACCTTCAAAGAAGCTTATATCAGAGTTAAGTTATACCAGAGCAAGTGGTATCATGATACTTGATTGATCAAAGCAGAATGTTTGTTTGACTTGAAAGGTGTTCAAACAGTAGAAAGAATTTAGCTGTTTGATTGTTTGTAAACTGACTGTTGTTTGAATTTGCAAAGGTTCAGGGAAAGCTATTGATAGCTAAGTCCAGGAGAAGACAAGAAGGAAGAAGGGCTGAAGGCATTCTTCTTATCCCAAAGGACCTCAAAGCAATCCTTGAAGCACAAGAGTTTAGTTGCAAAAGGTTGCTTGAAAAAGCTCTTTGTTAATCTTGTTTGAAGTTCTTTTATTCATTCTGATAATGACAACTTCTACAAGTGAGTCCTCAAATTATGCCTTCTTCACAAGATTCTTTGATGAAGACATGAAGCAAGACTTGTTCACCATGATGGATATGGTGAGAGAAATGTATGAGGATGGAAGGAAGAGCATCATACTTAGAGAGCAGTTGAATTCCATGAAGGAAGAGAAGTAGCTGCTTTCTAACAAATTGCAAGAAGTGGAAGGCCAACTTCATATTGCAAATATGAACCTGGAAAGGATGCATGAGTTGGAGACACAACTTTTTGTTTCAAAGGAAGCCTTAGTCAAGTATCAGCTTGAAGAAGAGGTAAAAAATTCCATTTTGTCTTCAATTTCCTCTAGAAATGTTTATATTGGTTCTTTTGAAAAACATACCAGAGGCATAGGTTCCAAGTTAATGTCCAAGATGGGCTATGAAGGAAAAGGCTTGGGAAAACATGCACAGGGTATTGTTGAGCCAATAACGGTTGAGAAAAGGCCTAAGTATTTGGGTCTTGGCTATGGACAAGATTATGGAGAAAGTTACAAAGCTGCCATGAAGGCCATTGAAACAATTCCAAGAAGGAGTTTCATTGCAGGTCTTCTACCTCAAGAGTGTGAAGATTGTATTCTTGGGGAACACAATAGTGTGAAGCATACTTTGTAGAAAGAAGGTGTATATCATCATACACTTGAACGAGAGAGTTGTGGAAACTCTGAAACCTAGAGTTTGATGGTGTTCCAAAGGGAGCTACTTCTTCATTCAATTCACCTCCTCAAGAAGGTAATAAAGGTGAAAGAAAAGGTATAAATCTAGTTCTAACCATATTCCTTTTGATTATGCAAAGCATGATATATAAGCATGGGAAAAGAATTGCATGTTCCTTTTGTGGTTTGGTTAACCATAGTGTTTCTAGATGTTGGAAGAAAATGGCCACATACAGGAAACTTTTGAAGGAAATGAAGCAGGAAGCCAAAGGTCCATTGGACAAGGCAAATTCAAGGAGATGCACATGTGTTGCACTTACTGCCATAAGCAAGGACACATTGTTGAAAAGTGTTGGACTTTGAATCCAAGAATGCTTCCACGAAACTTGAAGAAGGTGGAAAGAGAGAATGGCAGGAATGGAAAGAAAGATTCCATGATTGATGTGTTTCAGGATGATTCACATGTTGATGCTGATGTCCAGACAAATGAAGGACCTTTGAAATGGATTGGTAAGAAATGGTTAGAATTATTTTCCAATTAATATTGCATGTCTATTGATATAATGCATCTATTTGCATTTCTTTGTTAATGAGATGCAAGTTACAGGATTCTACCAAGAAGGTGAATGGAAAAGTTGAGTAGGAGACTCACTTTATTGCTGCAACATTATGTTCATTTCATCTTCGAAAGTATAGTGTACTTGAGCGAAAGTTGAAGGATGAAACATTATATTTCATTTCAGTTTCGAAAGTACAATGTGCTTAAGCGAAAGTTGAAGGATGAAATGCATGCATGAGAATGATATGCATGAACACACGGATGTTGCTGATTTCCTTGTATTTGAACATGTATGTGTGATTAACTTGAAGGGTTGTTTACATTGTTGTAAACATGCATGTAATGCAATATTGACTTGGGAAAATTTGATTTGGTCTCCAAAATGGAGATAATGATGAAGTGTTTCATCTTTGAAAAAGAACTTTAGCATTCTTTTTCTACATGCTTGACTTGAAGGGTCAATTGTTTTAAAGGCATGTTTTGTTGGCTTGTTATCTAGTCAATCATTTGTATGTAGACGTAAAGACATAGAGGTGTTGACAAGATGTGAAATCTGTTTCTTTTGTTGAAGCAAGAGTTTAGGCATACTTAAATTGTGAAGTTCATGTTTATTGATTTAATTTTATATTTAATAAAATATAATTATTTTTTAAATAAATATTTAATTAAATATATAACTAACTTTTATATAAATTTGGTTTTGATATTATCAATTTTAAAATACCAACCATTTAATCTATATATCAAAATTAAATCATCACATCTTTAACTTATAAAATTCTCGTCTTAATTCATATCACTGATATGATGATGCACTAGGTATGAAAATTAAATCAAGTCACTCTTAAAATTATAAAATTCAAAAAAAATAATTTTATTATTTTTTAATATCAAAACAATTAATAACAAATATTGAATATGATATTTTGTTTTATATTTTATTTTTTCAAATATCAAAGTCAAAGTAATAAATAATGTATATTGAATATGATATTTCGTTTTATTATTAAAAAATATAATATAGTTTATGTAGTGTTATTTTATAAAAGCAAAATTTATTATGTTTTTTTGTTCCTGTGATAATAGATAGAATCACTGTTCAAAACTTTTGACAGATTACACATATTACATAATGCTATTCCAGAAATAATTATCAAATCTATGATAACTACTATCCAAATACTTCTTGATTTAAATTATTAATCTTATATTTAACTTTTAAAAAATTCTTAACCAAACAAAAACAATTTTAAATAATACCACAATCTATAAATAATTAAAAAAAATCCATTTATACACTATTTTTATATATTTTATACTATCTTCAATACAACTTTTAAGATATTATTGGTCGATGGGTCAGGTTCTCTTTTCACTATTATACAGGCGTGATCCCTCCGCACACTTGACCCCGCAATAATTTTGCACAGAGCTTTTCCTTTTTAGGATTCTTTTTAAAGCTTTTCCTTTTCATGAATCGCATATAGCTTTTCCTTTTCAAGATTCTTTCTAACGTTTCGGAAAAGTGTAATGAATGTGAAAGGAATCCAAATACACAGGCTCCTCACACAGTGCAACCCGCAACTAAGTCTTTCCTGCGAATATACTCAAAAATATATATTTTAAATTTCTCCTCTTTCTCGTCCACCAATATACATGTGATGAGCATCTTACAGGTGGTGAGCATCTGGGTGGGAAAGTGTTTGATAAAAACCTAAACCTAGAACAATAAAAACATGTGGTCCCTCACAGCTCAGGCTATACTGGATTGAGAGAGCAATCTATTGTTTAGGGTTAGGGTTGTGCAAACTTCACAGTGGAGCATGAAAGAGCACTGTTTCCTGTTGCAGATTTTGTATGTTGAAATGGGTTTATTCAAGGAAATTTGGAAGAGAAATCAGTTTCTGATTGTGCATTTCTTTGGCTGTCTCAGTATTGCATTTGCAGCTCTTTAAGAGACTGAAGCAGTAACAGATTCCGATAGTATTGTCCCTGCAGCGATCAACTACTTACCCGATCTCTTATTGGTTCTTCACAATCATGACCGTAGACTGGATGCCTGGAACACTAAAACAAAGAGATCACAGTCATGATTGCTCATGAACTACAAGGTTGAGGCCCAACTAGGAAGACACCAGGAAATAAATCTCGGTAGCTCTCTTTTAGCAAGAAGGGCAATAAGAGATTACTTGGTGGACACTAGAGGAACTGGGTTTGCTGCAGCGCTTTAGTAGCGAGAAGAGAAATAAAAGATTATGTTGTGGACAGTAGAGGGAGCAACAGGTTTGCTGCAAATGTGGGTGTAAGCAGAGATCTGCTCAATATTAGAGAACCTGCTACATCCTGTTTGCCATTTGGTGACCTTGAGAGGTCGTCTCCAGTGGTATTGTTTTAGCCATGGATAACTTGGATTTGTATCTGAACATATTGATGGTTTAAATGAATTGGGGATTTGGGAGCTACCTTATTCCCTGGATGAACAAATTCAATGGGTTTAGTATTACTGGTACAAACTAGGAGATTTCAATGATTGTAGGGCTCAATTCAAAATAATAATGGATGATATTGTTGCCCAATTGTATTTTGGTTGGAGGTTAGACTAAAGGAGCTGTAGCTGTATCCATGGAGGGTAAAGTCCATGAGATTCCCTTATGTAAACTCAAGCTCGAACATACAGCTATCTTTTATGTAATATGATATCATTGTGTTTATTCAAGTTATATAAAGTTGGGCATTCATAATTTCCATTTCATTATTGTTCGTTGTTTGGATTTTTATTTCATCTTTCCTCTGTTATATCTGATATCGCTTTAACTTTGCACATCTATTTACTTTCTCAATTCATATAGTTGAGTTGTGCTTATAAAACATTTCATCTTTCCTCAGTTATATCTGATATCATTTTAAATATGCAAGGAAACTCATTCACGGCATATATCCCTAATGTTCATAACAGTGATTACAGAAGTCTGTTCGAAGATATCACAGTTCCAAACTTGCTTTCTGTTATGCATGCTTAGTAATGCGAAGGTTCAAATAACTGTTATAATGAAAACAATTTCATTAGTAAATTGTTTTTTTAAAGAATAAAAATGGATTTAGGTTGGGGTTAGTTTATATGTTGAAGGAAAAATTATCTACACTTAATTACAAGATACGGTCACTAAGATATCAATAGATTTTGTTAAGTTTGGATATTTTATGAGACAGTTTTTATCGTTTACAATTAGCTTTCATCCATAAATATTTCTCATAAAATTTGAACTTGAGATTAAACCTTCTTCATAATTATGATGGGTTTAAATCCCCTCATAAAAATTGAAGTTGAGATTGGATGGGACCTAAATCTCAGACAAATTATTATTATTTTTCATAGCTAGAATGAGTTTAGTCTACGATCTAGTCTACAAGTTAGAAGGAAGAATGATCTGCCCAAATACAAAATTCTGTCACTAAGATTATACAAAACTTTGTTTCAGTTTAATTATTAAATTTGGTCCAAAAGTCTTGAAGTTTTCTTGAAATTAGTCTCACCAATTGAATTTATTTGTGAATAATCTATATATATATATATAGCAAGATATTTTAATCATAAAATTATAAACTAATTAATCTTTCAATCTATTTAATGCCTTCTTAACCATTTTTTTTTAACTTTTTATAAAATTGGATTGAGCCAAAAAAAAACATGGTATGATTAATTTTTGAAAAGGGAATACAAGCTAGGAAGATGACTTCAGAAAATGTGCGAACAAGATGCAAATGTGTTTTAGTTTTGTGCCACATTGTGTTTATTTTAAGTAGTTTAAAACAAATGTTTTGAAGATTAAACCCTCATGTATGTATTTTAGGAATTTTCCACAAAGCTTATCTTGAAAATTTTATAGCACGGCTTATGAAAGTCAGATTGAAAAATTCACTAAAACACTCATAAAAATGATTTAGAATATACTTTTGAGTTTTAAAAGTGCCACAAGGCCATAACTTGACCTTCCAAGGTTAAAATTGAGGTGTAAAGAATTAAGGGTAAAAATTAATTTTTAATTAAAAAATTTTGTGAAAAATTCATAGCATGGCTTATGAAAGTAAGTTTGAAAAATTCACTAAAACACTCATAAAGATGATTTTAGAATATACTTTTGAGTTTTTCAAAAGTGCCACAAAGCCATAACTTGACCTTCCAAGGTTAAAATTGAGGTGTAAAGAATTAAGGGTAAAAATTAATTTTCATTAAAAAATTTAAGTGAAACAATTCTGAAAGTGTTTTTTGAACTCAAAAGAGATAATTTAAGCCAAATTAGAAGTGTCCATTATAAATTAAAACAATTTCTTAGTCAAATGTAAAATTAGATTCACTTTTGATTTTCACTGGGGTTAAACAAAATGATTTTTAAATCACTCAATGAAACCTAAACATAATGTTGATACCTCTACAAGCAATGACACATTGTGAACCACTAATTTTCTAAAATGATATTTTTAAGTATTAGCATATGTAGAATTCATTTCAAGATTTACTAAAACTTATTTAGACTTCGAATAAATAGGTCACCTCATTCTTTTATTTCTAGAGAAAATCTTATGGACTTCTATTTTGTAAATTAGTTAAGTTAATTAGAAATCTAAAATGTGAATTTTCTATTATCCCAATTTTAACCACAATATAAACCATAGCCTAAAACTATCATCTTTATGACTAATTAATTATTCCCCCTTCTAATTTTTTATTCTCACGGTGTTGCTTCATTGCCCAACGATTGTATTCATTTCTTCAATATCTTATTTAAAAATATTTTAATTTAATATATGAAAGATTAAGGGGAATAACCAATTTTATTTGACTATAAGGATGATACATGTTTTACGAGAGATCTCATTGAAGATGCTTAGGTATTAGAGTAATCCCTTCACACAAGTAACTTTAGATTTTGGTTTATCACCTTTAACTAGGTTAGCTAAGTTAACGTATATGTATGAGTTGGTCTTTTTCATGGTTTTGAGTTTATTGAGCAATTTATTAGTCATAAAACGTGTGTTACTCCATTATTTAAGTTTTCAAACTTCTATTTAGATTTCTTTTAGTTTATCTTTTAGAAGAACATTCCCAAAGTATTACATAGCTTTTAATAGCTTGTGATATGTACCAAATTTTAAAGATCTAACCATATCAAAACAAAGTTACAAATAATAATATTTTAAACAAAGGATTTCTAGAAAAAAATTGTACAAAAATAAAGTGAACAAGAGGACACAATTAAAATGTGGAAAGCTAAAAAATCTTAATAAATGAATAATTCAAAATTGGTCAATGAAAGTCAAAGTAAAAGACATTATATACAAGTTGACTATTTGAAGGCAACCTATCAAAATGTATTTTTAAATTTGGCCATTAACGAGAAGAAGATTAGGTCTCCTTTTATATTCTTCAATCTTTAAATGCTAGTACCTATTTTTTCCATAATCTAAAAGGGGCCAAGCCACAATTGTTGAAAATTTGTATGTTTTCCCTTTTGGCTTGTTAATTCTATCCCATTTTAGGACAAATATCATACTTAGAAATCCTTATCATCACCATTACGTTTATTAAACCAACATTTAATGTACTATGAATGAGAAACAAACTTATATTTAACCTTTTCTCTTTCCTCTGAAGATTTGAAGAAGATTGTCCTTAGGTAGATTGGGAAAGATGTAATAAAGGCACAAAGATATTGGGAGGTATAATTTCTTTCTGACCTGCCACACTAGCAATTTATTTGGGGATGTCCGTAAAGCAACTTTTGATATTATTTGATTAGCCTATAAGGCGTTAGACAATTCTTTGTGCTAGTTCCTTTGAATTCAATTAATGAAACTTAGAAAAAATGGGGAGTTCCCAAGCCTTGCAATCTCGGATCTTGATGAGAGATCAATCTTGAAAAATTCTCTAGCAATATTCATGAGGATGATGGATGATATCTTGTGACCATACACAAATTCTTTTATGATCATATATTTGTAAAATATCTCCATCTTCAACAAAATTTGGCTAAAACATTTGAAACACATTCAATAGATCCTCAACACCTTCTAATAGCACAAGTTATATACCAATATAGAGAAATTATCATTCAACTTGTAGAGAATTTAGTATCTAGGGTACATTGTGGATGAACGATGGTGTGCATGTGGATCTAGCCAAGATCCAAGCCATTTGTAATTGGTTGGCCCAATAACTCTAATTGATTTCTATGGGTTCTTAGGCCTTTCTAGCTTCTAATGTGGGTTCATGTTGGGGTTCTCCCATATCAAATTTTCCCTCATCTAAGTGACTAAGGGTGGGGCCAAAGAGAAGTTCATTTGGGCCTAATCATAATAGAAAGCATTTGAGGGTTTGAATAACCACCTATATTCAACAATAATACTTGCTCTATTAGATCTATAATAACCCTTCTAGATTGAAGCTAATGCTTCAAAATATGCTATTGATGTAGTCATGACTAAGCATGGACATATATTGGCTTATCATAGTCAAACACTTCGATGTGGTTTATGTGTACCCCACTAATGAGAAGAATATGCACTCCATAATCTAGGTTTGTTGGCAATGAAATGATTACATTGTGAAGGAGGATATGCTTATCAACATTGATCACAACCTCTTATTGTTCATGAAAGCACAGGAAAATTTCCAAAACAACTACCACCAAAAGTGGTTCTCACACATGCAATAGTTCTATCTAAACATCAAGTACAATTGTAGAACAAATTGCATTATGCATTGACTTAGTCAATTATTATGGACACAAGATATCATGATGGACCAATTATATGACAAGAAACCTGACTTTTTTGTATTAGGTGTGCATAAACCAATATTAAATTTTTATATCCAAGATGAAATTCTATGTCACCCAGCCCATCTTTGTGTCCTTTAAGTGAAAATGAGAATCTAATTTGGGCGATGCATTATAAAGGGGTGGTAGAGAATTTTAATGAGAGAAGATAGTTGCAATGATACAACAGTACTTCTACTAGCCAAATCTTTAATAGGATGTCAACAAGTATATCAAAATGTGCACTACCTATGCCATTGCTAAACTTGCAATCAAGAAGAAAGTGTTGTACACTCATTTTCCACCTTGCAAAGAGCTTGGGACTATGTCTTCATGGATCGTATGTCTGTACTACCTTCTACCACGCATCAAAACTAATGTGCATTTTTACTTGTTGATTGGTTCTCTAAGACGGTTAATTTAACACCATGTAGGAGGAGAAACAAATACCACTTTTAAGCTCTTCTTTGAGCATGTTTGGGTTCATTTTGGCCTCCCACAAACCATTATTTCAAATAGGGAAATTATATATTACTAAGTTATTTTAGATTTAGCTTGTGGTCTGATCCAAAATGGATCTAGTATAGACTCTAAGTCTAAAAATCTTCCTCATAGACAAAAATGAAAGTAAAAGGATGCTCTTGGAAATAGTCTCATTGCATGGATCTCTTCATTCTGAATCTAACATAATTTGAATGGGCTAAAATGAACTTCGAATGAAGAAGTTATTGTAAAACGAAATTTGCCCATTATCCTTAGAAAAGGAGGCAAATCCTTATAAAAATGGACTTAAAGGTTCATTGAAGGAAATCGCATTGGAAGAGGTTAAAGGGAGGACTTAAGCGGAGATGGAAGGACTCCCCGATTGTGACCTTTGACATATCGCATCGGAGGTAGAACTTCACGCGATATCAGAGCCCCTGACAGAGCGACTTGTGATTTCGATGGATTGGCGATCAGCGATTGGCGATCAGGATCACAACCAATACAAAGGGTTGTTACATGTGACATACACCGATGCGATACATCGATGTGATGGCACTAATATTGGCGATCGGCGATCGGTGAATCCCCGGTACAAGGGCTAGTGCACAAGCAACTTGCAATAGTGCGATGAGTGATGATGCGATCGCATCCTGATTGTTGGATTGCGAGCTCGATCAGACGGTGGAGATTTAACAGGGAATATCACATTACTGTTATGTTAAGTCCATGGACTTGGACCTTCCGCCTGTGTGATTGTGATACTGCGATCAAAGGCGGACCCGATGGGATTATAGGTGTGATTGGATAAAATTTGAGTTCCGACATAAAGCGTTTTGTCAGGATTTCCATGTGTTTCTATGCATTTATGTCAAGAACCAAGAATGCGTTATTTGGCAGATTTTGTTCTGGAAAAAGGTCACCTGTGTATTTTCTTTTTAACGGCTCCCATTCACCTATGCCACGCTATAAGCGAGCATTGCTGTAACATGAATGTGTTATAGAAGACACAGAGCCATAGAGCCAGTGAGCCAAAGGGCAAGACGCAGAGCCACAGAGCCATAGAGCTAGAGCGCCAGACGTAGAGCCATAGAGCCAGCAAGCTAGAGGGCTAGTCAAAGAGACGCAGAGCCACAGAGGAGTGACTTCACAGAGAGGAACGGACATGGAAACCACAAAGTCGAGGATGCCTCACAAAAGCCAGAGAGCCATGCGAAAGCAAGGGTAGAGAGATTTTGATAATCTGCAGAGTTTAATAGAGAACTCCAAGGTTGAGAGCCAGACAGCTAAATCTCAAGATAGCTGCACAGAGCTAGAGAGAAAGATAGCTACGGAGAACCGGAGGGTCGATAGCTGCAGAGAGTTGAGAGCCAGAGCCTAGAGCTAAGAGTGAGAGCAAGAGCCAGAGCCAGAGACAAGAGCTAGAGCCAGAGCCAGAGCCAGATCCAGAGCCAAGAGCCAAAGCCAAAGCCAGAACTAGAGCTGAGAGCCAAAGCCAAAGCTAGAGCCAAGAGCTAGAGCCAGAGCCGAGAGCCAGAGCCAAGAGCCGAGAGCTAGAGAGCCAAATGACCAGGGATAAAGATGACATTCTAAGCCCAATGGTTTATTTGTAAACCATTGGATTTGAGTCAAAGACTTGTAAAAGAATTCAGACAATAATCCCAAAGAGCTTAGTCAAGTTGACTAGAGCTCACGGAGACGTAGCCCAAGAGGTTTGGGTGAAATCCTAATTAAATTTGTTGCCTTATCTATTTGTTTATGCGCTGCATTTTTTATTGTTATGTGTGTGTAAATATCAGTACAACAAATAAACTTAAGGAAATTAGGCAGTTAAAGGAAAACACAAGCATACACCTCTTTCAAGTTATTTATTCTGCAAATAGTTAATCATAAGCATAGATCTTGGGAATACATAAGCTTTGGAGTGGAAGAGGTTCTTGTAAGCATGACAAGAAGCCTGTAGTGCCCCATTTTAGATTAGGTGGTATCAGAGCATCAGGTTGATTAACCCCACCTTCAAAGAAGGTTATATTAGAGTTAAGTTATACCAGAGTAGGTGGTATCATGATGCTTGATTGATCAAAGCAGAATTCTTGTTTGACATGAAAGGTGTTCTAAAAGTAGAAAGAATTTAGTTGTTTGATTGTTTGTAAGTTGACTGTTGTTTGAGTTTGCAAAGGTTCAGGGAAAGCTATTGATAGCTAAGTCCAGGAGAAGACAAGAAGGAAGAAGGGTTGAAGGCATTCTTCTTATCCCAAAGGACCTCAAAGCAATCCTTGAAGCACAAGAGGTTTGTTGCAAAAGGTTACTTGAAAAAGCTCTTTGTTAATGTTGTTTGAAGTTCTTTTGTTCATTCTAATAATGACAACTTCTATAAGTGAGTCCTCACATTCTGCTTTCTTCACGAGATTCTTTGATGAAGACATGAAGCAAGATTTGTTCACCATGATGAATATGGCGACGGAAATGTATGAGGATGGAAGGAAGAGCATCATACTTAGAGAGCAGTTGAATTCCATGAAGGAAGAGAAGCAATTGCTTTCTAACAAATTGCAGGAAGTGGAAGGCCAACCTCATATTACAAATATGAACTTGGAAAGGATGCATGAGTTGGAGACACAACTTTTTGTTGCAAAGGAAGCCTTAGTCATGTATCAGCTTGAAGAAGAGGTAAACAATTCTAGTTTGTCTTCAATTTCCTCTATAAATGTTTATATTGGTTCTTTTGAAAAACATACCAGAGGCATAGGTTCCAAGTTAATGTCCAAGATGGGCTATGAAGGAAAAGGCTTGGGTAAACATGCACAGGGTATTGTTGAGCCAATAATAGTTGAGGAAAGGCCTAAGTATTTGGGTCTTGGCTATGGACAAGCTTATGGAGAAAGTTCCAAAGCTTCCATGAAGGCCATTGAAACAGTTCCAAGAATGAGTTTCATTGTAGGTCTTCTACCTCAAGAGTGTGAAGATTGTATTCTTGGGGAATGCAATAGTGTGAAGCATACTTTGCATAAAGAAGGTGTATATCAGCATACACTTGAACCAGAGACTTGTGGAAACTCTAAAACCATTGAAGAGGTTGATGGTGTTCCAAAGGGAGCTACTTCTTCATTCAATTCACCTCCTCAAGAAGGTAATAAAGGTGAAAAGGAACGGTGTAAATCTGGTTCTAACCATATTCCTTTTGATTATGCAAAGCATGATAAATTTCCATATAAGCATGGGAAAATAATTGCATGTTCCTTTTGTGGTTTGGTTAACCATAGTGTTTCTAGATGTTGGAAGAGAATGGACACATTCACGAAAATTTTGAAGGGAAGGAAGCAATAAGCCAAAGGTCCATTGGACAAGGAAAATCATATTGTCAAGGATATGCACATGTGTTGCACTTACTGCCATAAGCAAGGATACATTGTTGAAAAGTGTTGGACTCTGAATCCAACAATGCTTCCACGAAACTTGAAGAAGGTGGACAAAGAGAATGGCAGGAATGGAAAGAAAGATTCCATGATTGATGTGTTTAAGGATGATTCACATGTTGATGCTGATGTGCAGACAAAGGAAGGACCTTTGAAATGGATTGGTAAGAAATGGTTAGAATTCTTATCCAATTAATATTGCATGTCTATTGACATAATGCATCTATTTGCATTTCTTTGTTAATGAGATGCAAGTTGCAGGATTCTACCAAGAAGGTGAATGGAAAAACTGAGTAGGAGACTCACTCTATTGCTACAACATTATGTTCATTTCAGCTTTGAAAGTAGAGTGTACTTAAGCGAAAGTTGAACGATGAAACATTATATTTCATTTTAGCTTCGAAAGTACAGTGTGCTTAAGAGAAAGTTGAAGGATGAAATGCATGCACGAGAATGATATGCATGAACACAGGGATGTTGATGATTTCCTTGTATTTGAAAATGTATGTGTGATTAACTTGAAGGGTTGATTATTTTGTTGTAAACATGCATGTAATGCAATATTAACCTGGGAAAAGTTGATTTGGTCTCCAAAATGGAGATAATGATGAAGTGTTTCATCTTTGAAAAAACACTTTTGAATTCTTTTTCTACATGTTTGACTTGAAGGGTCAATTGTTTTAAAGGCATGTTTTGTTGGCTTGTTATCTAGTCAATCATTTGTATGCAGATGTAAGAACATGGAGGTGTTGATAAGATGAGAAATTTGTTTCTTTTTTTGAAGCAAGAGATTAGGCCATCCAGTTGTTGTTTGTAATCCTATTGTTGTTAACAGTTGTTGTTGACAGTATGTCAAATAGGTACAAATGAAAATTTTGTGAAGAAAATGTAACTTCACATTGATTTGAGCCACCTTGGATTAATGATCAAGGCAGAGAAGTTCAAACTACCTTATGTGACCTTCTCAGCAGGAATTCTGCAGGAAGTCAAGGAGGAAGGTAGTTCTTCCCAGGAGGACAAGCACATCCAGAAAGGGAGTGTTCAAAGGATTTGGTTCAGAGGCACTATGCAAGGCAAGTGTATGGAGGCTGAAAGAAGAGGGTGAGGTACTCTCATTTACTGTTTAGATTAGTATATCAGTCTTTTGGAGTCCAAAAGCTTTTTAGTGGGAAGGTATGATCCAAAATGGATCTACTATAAACTTTAAGTCTAAAAATGTTCCTCACAGAGGAAAATTAAAGTCAAAGGATTCTCTTAGAAATAGTCTCATTGCATGGATATCTTCATTCTGAATCTAATGCAATTTGAATGGGCTAAAATGGACTTCAGATGAAGAAGTTATTGTAAAAAGAAATTTGCCCATTATCCTTAGAAAAGGAGGAAAATCCTTATAAAAATGGACGTAAAGGTTCATTAAAGGAAATCGCATCGGAAGAGGTTAAAGGGAGGACTTAAGCAGAGATGGAAGGACTCCCCGATTGCAATCTCCGAAATATCGCATCGGAGGTAGGCCTTCATGCGATATTGGAGCCCCAGACAGAGCGACTTGCAATTTTGATGGATCAGTGATCGGCGATCGGGATCACAACCAATACAAAGGGTTGTTACATGCAGCATACACCGATGCGATGTCATCGATATTGGTGATTGGGGATTGGCGAATCCCCGATACAAGGGTTAGTGCACAAGCGACTTGCGATAGTGCGGTGAGCGATGATGCAATTGCATCCCGACTGTTGGATCATGAGCTCGATCGGGCGGTGGAGATTTAACAGGGAATACCACATCGTTGTTATGTTAAGTCCATGGACTTGGAACTTCCGCCTATGCGATTGCAATATTGTTACCAAAGGTGGACCTGATGGGATTATAAGAACGATTGCATAAAATTTGAGTTCTGACATAAAGCGTTTTGTCGGGATTTCCATGCGTTTCTGTGTATTTCCGTCAGGAACCAAGAATGTGTTATTTCGCAGATTTTGTTCTAGAAAAATGTCGCGTGTGTATTTTCTTTGTAACAACTCTTGTTATCACCCAAGAAACTCTCCTAGGTTGTATCTCAAAGATGCTCAGGAACATTACAAACTCAACAAAATGTTGGAAATGGATGAATGGAAGGTTTGATGCATATTCAAGCCAGATAACCACTTCTACTATGCTTAACTCCAGATATGGGTGAACACCCTCAGACTACAAGGCTTTAGACCACCAATCACTCACAGTTTAAGGAATAGTTGAACATGGAGAATACTAATCGCACGAGCAGATGCATAGGACCCTGTGATGGCCGGCTACAACCAGGAAGAGGTATGCAAATCTATTTCCTAATGCATAGATAGGATGACAACTCTTTGGCACTAAGTAAAGAGAAACCTCCATAACACATTCAATAATACCTAGGAGATTCTAACACAGAGGTGGGATGACAGCCCCTCAAATGCTAAATATCAAGAGCACATGAAAAATGCATAACAAGCACAGCCTAGAACAGAGAAGAAGTGGAAAGTGAGCAATTAACAGCAAAAGAAGCTTGTATTAGCTGAAAATGAAGACCAGACGCTGCAAGTATCACAGTAGTTACAATCTCCAGAAGTTGAACCTTACATAAAAACCAAAACCATCAACCCTTATCACATCTGTGTTCTAGGTATATATAGAGTTTGATTACAAAAAATGCTATGCTATTCTATGCGTGGAGGGGTCATAATGGACCACCAACCACATTAACTATCTAGAATGGGTCTCTGCTGCAATTTGCTTGCTCTGATGAACAAAATTGATCCTCTTTGATATTTTGCTGTCCTTCTTAGTAGGTGAAGTGCAATATAGAAGACATTACATAACTTTTAACTTCTCGAGGCTTGTCCTTCTTATTCTTCGGCCATACTGCTCTTGAATGCAGTTGTTGAGGAATAACTGCTCGGAGTACTGAACACTAGCCACCTTCGTCCTTCAGATGCATGGAGAAATCAAGGAGCGTGGACTTCATGGTGGGTAGACAAACTAAATGGAGGAGCGAGGCTGATTGTTAGATTGCACAGATCAACAGCGGAGATAGCATGACAAGGGCTATTGGGAAGGTGAGGCGGAAGACGATCACAGGCCATTGAATATCGAATGGACGATGAAGATCTTTCGGCGAGAAGAATCGGGTGGAAACAGGTCAAATAATCGTGAGCCGTCAGATCTTGCAAATGAACGGTAAAGATCAGCTTACAGGAGCTATCAGAAGAAAATCTGAATAGACAATTGTGAGCTGTTAGATCCCGGGTGGGTAGATACAACGGCTACCGAGCAGAGGATGTGCACGAGGGTTAGTGAGCGGGGAGGGTGGTTTCGGTGGTGGGCGGTATTCCCCGCACCTCTTTTTGGAGGTGGGTGGTATTTGTACACTGGGGAGCGATTGCAATAGGAGGGCAACACATGGCGGATGTGACTGGGGCAAAACCACTTTTCCCATGGGTTAATGTATGGGTAGTTTGCGGGAATAGAACAAGTGAATGCCATTTGATCATGTCAAAGGTGATCGACCAGTAGAGGATTGGTGCACACGTTTTGTGACTGATGTGACAGGGAAGGCTGGAGAAAGCGCGCGATCATGTGAACCTAGTCATATGATGACTAAAAATTAGCGCTCAAGGGTTAGAGGAATTGTAGAATTACACAGAGTTTCAAAGGTAAAATGGAGGAATTGTGTTTGAAAATATAGGCGGGGTTGAAAGGAAATAATGAAGATGACCGGTATAGACCTTTTCTGAGCAGAAACTGAGGAAATGAGCATGCTTAGGCCCCTTGAGCATCAGCAACCTGTAGCAAAGCTAACACTGGCTCCTTCTGGGGATGAGATCCTCCCTGTGGGGTCTCAAGAACCTACAGATCAATGCCTTTCTGAATAAAACCAACTAGCAAAATTCCTAGTGTTCCATTGGGCATGGAGTCTACTGAGCTTACACTAAACTGATAAAACAAAATATGTACAATTTTAAGGCCGAAAGACCTTAAACAACATAAATTTTTAGAAAATGCCCATTTACTGGGCCATCAAAAGTTGCTTCTCCCCTCATACTTTGCAGTATGAAGGTATTGTTCCCTTGGATCTGAGAAATAATAAAAGGTCCTGTCTAGAAAGCATCAAATTTCCCATGGTTTCCTTTCTTTTCTTTCAGTGCATCCCACTTCAGAACCAAGTCTCCAACCTGAAAATTAACTGATTTTGTCCTTTTATCAAAAGCTTCCTTGATCTTTTTCTGATGTGCTGCAGCCCTTTCAACCAACTATTCTCTAATTTGATGTACCTATGCTAAATCTGTGATCCTCTTTGCCATGTCTTCTTCCTCATTCTGCTCTGATTGCAGGAACTTAGCCACAAGGAGAGTAAGCTGAATTGGAAATACTGCCTCTGTGCCATACACTAGCTTGAATGGAGAGTTCCCTATGGATCTCTTAATGGTGACTCTGTCAGCCCAAAGTGCATATTTGAGCTTAGAATCCCAATTCTTTTTTTTGTCTTCCAACAGCTTTTTAATTAATCTTATTAAACTCTTGTTGGAAGATTCTACTAGACCATTCCCTTGAGGGTAATATGAGGTGGAATGAACCAGTTTAATGCCCATTGAATTGCACATGTCCACCAACTCTTTTTCCCTAAAGGCTGCTACATTATCTGTGACTAATTTATGTGGACAACCAAATCTGGTAAAGATGTGCTCTGTCAAAAACTTCATGACCACATTATGATCAACCTTCCTGGTAGGGATTGCTTCGATCTACTTAGTGAAATAATCAGTGGCTACTAATATCCATCTGTGCTAGCCACTGGAATGTGGATTGATTTCTCCAATGAAATCCAAGCCCCACTGTTGAAAAGGTCCTTTTGCATGTATTGGTTTTAAGGGAAAGGACTTCAACTGCTGTCTCCATTCAAATCTTTGGCACCTGTCACAAGATTTAACAAATGAAAATACATCAGAAAATAAAGTGGGCCAATATTACCCAACTCTAAGAATCTTATGTGCAATGGTTTTCCAATAATGGTGCCCTCCACACATGCTGGAATGAAACTGCTACATAACCTCTATTAACTGTGCTTTGTCCAGACACCTCAAAAGCATTCCAGATGAATCCCTCCAATAGAGCAGATTTTTATTAATGCAATATTTAGCTGCCCTAAGCTTACTAGTTCTGGCTTGACTTTGAGTAAAGCTGGGAGGGATTTCTAGCTTCAACAAGAATTTAACTATTGCAGAATACCAATCACAAGAAGATAGATTTTCTGCCACCGACTACTTTCTCTCTGGTTCAACTACTTCCTCTTCTTCGATTTGACCATTTTCTGCATATGTGCTTATGAGATTTATGTCCAGTGTTCTGCAATTTTCTTCAGCTAACAATCTAGCAAGACCCTGACCTCTAACAAGTTTGGTGGGCTTCGGTTCTATATTAAATTCAATCATCTTTGCAATCCATTTAGCCCTTCTTCCATGAACATCAGGTTGTGTTAAGAAATCTTTAATTGCAGCAGAGGGTACATATGCAATTATCTTTGAGTGTAGAATATAAACTCTGAAAGCTTTTAATGACTTGATAAGAGCATAAGCTTGTTTTTCAATTATATCATACCTCAGCTTAGCATCCCTTAATGTTTTGCTGAAAAAAGCCACTGGATGCTCTGAACCTTCTTGGTCTGCTTGCAACAAAACTGCTGCCAGGGTGTCTTCAGAGGCAAAAGAGAATATATGGAACTCCTTGCTGTAGTCTGGGCTGCTTAAAGTGGGAGCTTCCATAATAGCTTTTTTAATGTATTCAAATGATTTTCTTGCTGTATCGATCCATTTGATCTCTGACCCCTTTTTCAACATGGAGGTAATATGCTTCACAAGTTCTGCAAAATTTGGTATAAACCTCCTCACAAAGTTTATTTTCCCTAGAAAGGACTGGATATCCTTCTTTGATCTCGAGACAGATAGGGTCTGTATTGCTTTTACTCTTTCTGGGTCAATTCGGACACCTGCAACAGAAAAAATATGTCCTAACAGCTTGCCTTCTTCTAAAGAAAACTGGGATTTCTTGGGATTGATTGAAATTCCAAACCTTCTACACTTTAAAAACACTTTCCTCAAATGTTGCAAATGGTCATGATGGCTACTGGAGTATACTGTTATATCATCAAGGTAGATAAGGACAAATTTATCCTTCTCTCCTACAAATGCTATATCCATAGCTCTTTGAAAGGTGGCTCCAGCATTCATCAGTCCAAAAGGCATCTTGGCATACATAAAAGTGCCCCAAGGAGTGGTGAATGCAATCTTCTCTTGATCATCTAGATGTACAACAATCTGATTAAAGCCTGAAAATCCATCTAGGAAAGTCATCACTCCTTCTGCAACAAATGCTCCCTCTTGGACAGAGGATAGTTGGCTTTCTTAGAGCATTTGTTTAAGTTTCTGAAATCAACACAAAGTCTAATTTCTCCACTTTTCTTCCTCACCACCACTAGATTGGCTACCCATTTTGAATATCTAAGGGGAACTATGATCTTGGCAGCCAACAAATTTTTTATTTCTTTTTCAATTAGAGGGAGGAGCATAGGATTCATTGGTCTCAGCTTCTTCTTGAAAGGGATGGTGTCTTTCTCTAAGGGGATTTTATGCTGGATGATATTTTTATCATATGTTTTCAGGTCACTATATTCCCAAGCAAATACATCAGCAAATTGCTTCATTAATTTGCAGTATTCTGAACTTTGATCAGCATACAGATGCGTGGACAAATTTATGTATCTTGGCTGACCTGGACCTCCTATATCATGCTTACAGACTGCAGATTGGTATTCTTTTTGGGCAACCTTGTAAGGCACATCATTTTTGTCGAACAGTCTTTCAAGAGGAATTAGAACCTTAGGTATATGATTGTTGGGCAGTTGGACAATGCTATTTTTACCAATTTTATTTCTAAGCTTAGATTGGGGATTTTCTTCTAAGGCTTTATTTTCTTGATGAATTTGCATTTCAGAAAATTCATCAATGACTTGCAAGAACCTATTTACTTCATCATCATCATCAAAAACTTTCCAATGCTGGACATTGTCAGGCAAGGATGGCCTGTATTTCATTTGGACTTCATAAACTAGTCTGGGAGGCATGGGAGGGATGAACATGCTAGCAAACACAACAAGGGAATCAGCAAGATGATTTTTGGCTCTAGGGATATATGAGATACAAAAACTATTAAAAGAATCTTTGAGTCTCCATACCTCATCTCTGTATGCTTTCAGCCTTGGGTGCTTTGCTTGAAATGTTCTGTTTACCTGTTGAATGATCAGATCAACATCTCCAAACACTTTTATGCTTTTGATTCCTTTGTCTTTAGCTATGTTCAGGCCCAATATCAGAGCCTCATACTCTGCTATATTGTTTGTAACTTGGAAGGCCAACTTAAAAGACAGTTGCGTGCTTTCTTGTTTTGGAGATACCAGCACCACCCCTGCTCCTGCAGTCTCCTTGGAACATGCTCCATCAAAGAACATCTCCCAAACCTAACTTCCTTGCTCTTCCTCGGCCTGGACTATTTGTTTCCTGATATGCATTGAGGCCTTTTGAGATTCTTCTATTTGGAGGATACATGCTCCAAAATCAGTGTCCACAACATAAATATGATGATTAGAAGGATTTTTCTCATCACTGATGATGTATGCCAATTGTGCTTCTCTATACAATCTCTTGCTTTCTCCTCCAAAGACTGGGATAGTGGCATAAGATAGATCATTCTGTATTGTCCCACCTAGTCTCTTAATCCATCCTCAGGACAGCAGCATGCCAAACTTAGGAGGGACATCTGCTACCACAATGTCCATCACCATGCTCTTCATGGGCAGCTGAGTTAGGGTGATGGCTAAATCTTTGATCAATCCCAAACATTTCACTTTTCTTGAATCAAATGAAAGTAGATCATGGTATGGTCTAGTGATGTCAAGGCCTAACTCTTCCATGACAGCTTTTGGCATCAGATTGTGGCTAGCCCCTGTGTCTAGCAGGCAATTGTGGAGGATTTTATCATGAATGGTCAAGGAGACATAAAAGGATGGAGAGTTATCATTAGCAGGTTCGGTCATTGGGCTGAGCACAACTGCCGGCCTATCATCTTGCAAATTGACTGAGTCAATGGAGGTTTGTGTGGCTTTTAGCTCAAGAGCTTCAAGGATAGGCTTTCTAAACACTTCACTCTTTACAAGTTCTAACAAAGGCACAAATATTTTCAATTTCTAAGCTTTTGCTGCAAAGCTGAAAGGAGAAGGGGACTTATTAGGGCCTCTTACCTCTTGAACTGGTGCTTTTAGGATGACTGGGTCAACTGCTAGTCTTTTCTGTCTGATATTTAGTGACTCTGTTTGAACAACAGCTCTTTGGGTAGGATTCCCCTTGACATTATTTGCATTAGACCTCAGATTATATCTTTGCTATTCACCAGACTGCAGAAGAGCCTCTCTGTCCCACCTTTAACTGTCTTGATCTTGCAGCAAAGCTTCTTCGTAAGCAGCCAATGTCAAAAAGGCAGCATTTCCTTTATCTTCCATGCAATGAATTTCATCTTCATATTCAACTTGTTCCTCCTCCATGACTACATTTCGAAAAGGAGATTTAACTTTGTGTTCTTCATTTGTTTCTTTACCCCTCTGAATGGTTTGTAACTGCTCATTTGCTCTTCTGAACATATTTGAGTTTCTTGGAGCAAATGTGTTCTTCTGCCTTGTTTTTCCTAAGTTCTGCTCAACTTTTAGCTTAGATATCTCAACAGCTAATGACTCTATCATTCTGGTCATTTTATCTAATTTAGGCTCTGAAGACGAGGCAAAGGAAGAAGAAGCCTCACCTCTCTACCTTCTTCTATCGGCATGGCTTTTAAGCTTTTCTGCAGCCATAATATTAGATTCAACCTCTAAAGTTGCATCTTGCATATCAGCCAGAGTAGCACATATTCTTTCTTTCAACAATAAGCAGAAATCAAAGTCAAAAGCATTGGCCATAGGTGAGCTTGGCCGAAGTGGGGGTTGGCTTTAATTTTGTAAGTATCTTATTATACATACGATTAAATCTTTTATTAAAATCAGGTAATTATTCCCCATTTTCTCTCTTCAAGTTACCAAACTCAATATGGTAATACAACAATTCCTTTTTATCTCCCCAGTGCTTCAAAAATGCATCATCTAAGGCCTCAATATCAGCAATAGATCTAGTGGTCAATTATGTGAACCACTTTCTGGCCTCTCCATCAAGGCTCTGGACAAAAACTCTCATCCACACATCATTTTCACTAATGTCTAAGTTATCAGCATAACTATAAAAAGCTTCAAGGTGTTCTTCAGCCGTTACCCCATCTGTACCAATGAACTTAGGCATGTATTTATGATATTCTCCTGCAGGCATGGCATTTAAAGGAACAAGCAAAACCAAAGGCCCATATCTAGCAGCAACAATTCTTTCCATCTTCGTAGGAGCTTGCTGGCCTGCCATAACTGGGGTATAGGGAAGGATACTGGTAGAATGGATGGTGGGGAACAATGAAATGGATGGCAGAGACAAAGGGATGTTATGAACTGTATGGGAGAATTTCTTTGGATTGAGATCCAAAGGGGAACTAAATGCACAAGGAGCTGTATGAATCTCTGTAGGAAATTTCTCACTAGCAACACTAGGCTCTATATCTTTAAATGATACATTCCCAACTATAGCTTCCTCTTGCAGAGATATTTCTATAAGATCTTTTGGGCTTACCTGATCCTGATGCTCCTTTCAGTGAAGTTTTCTTCTCTTTGATAATCTTCTCAGGGTCAGGCACTGGTTTAGCTGGTGATTTCTGAGGATTTCTTCGAGTATTCCTCACAAAATGAGCCAGGACTTTAATGTGGAGTCGCAAAAGGTTGGTCTTCCTCCAGTGGAGTCACAAGATAGATGATTACAACCAGAAATGTGCCCAGATCTTGTCTATCATCAAAATTTGGAACTGTGTTGTTTTCCTAGGGAAGCTGAGCTTCAATCTCCTTTCCTCGGCAACGGCGCAAATTAATGTTATCACCTCAAGAAAATCTCCTAGGTTGTATCTCATAGATGCTTGGGAACATTACAAACTCAACAAAATGTTGGAAATGGATGAATGGAAGGTTTGATGCATATTCAAGCCAGATAACCACTTCTACTATGCTTAACTCTAGATATGGGTGAACACCCTCAGAATACAAGGCTTTAGACCACCAATCACTCACAGTTTAAGGAATAGTTGAACATGGAGAATACTAATCACACCAGTAGATGCGCAGGACCCTGTGATGGCTGCCTGCAACCAATAAGAGGTCTGCAAATCTATTTTCTAATGCACAGATAGGATGACAATTCTCTGGCACTAAGTAAAGAGAAACCTGCATAACACATTCAATAATACCTACAAGATTCTAACACAGAGGTGGGATGACAACCCCCCAAATGCTAAATATCAAGAGCACATGAAAAATTCATAATAGGCACAACCTAGAACAGAGAAGAAGTGGAAAGTGAGCAATTAACAACAAAAGAAGCTTGTATTAGCTGAAAATGAAGACCAAACACTGCAAGTATCACAATAGTTACAATCTCCAGAAGTTGAACCTTACATCAAAACCAAAACCATCAACCCTTATCACATCTGTGTTCTGGGTATATATAGAGTTTGATTACAAAAAATTCTCTGCTATTCTATGCATGGAGGGGTCATAATGGACCACCAACCACATTAACTATCTAGAATGGGTCTCTGCTACAATCTGCTTGCTCTGATGAACAAAATTGACCCTCTCTAATATTTTGCTATCCTTCTTAGTAGGTGAAGTGCAATATAGAAGACATTCCATAACTTTTAACTGCTCGAGGCTTGTATTTCTTGTTCTTCAACCATACTTCTCTTGAATGCAGTTGTTGAGGAATAACTACTCGGAGTATTCAACACTAGCCACCTTCATCCTTCAGATGCACGGAGAAATCAATGAGCGTGGAATTCATGGTGGGTAGACAAACTAAATGGAGGAGCGAGGCTGACCGTCAGATTGTGCAGATCGACGATGGAGACATCACGATAAGGGCTATCAGGAAGGTGAGGTGGAAGACGATCACAGGCCATTGGATCTCGAATGGACGACGAAGATCTTTCGGCGAGAAGAATCGTGCGGAAATAGCTCAAACAATCGTGAGCTGTCAGGTATTGCAAATGAACGGTAGAGATCGGCTTATAGGAGCTATCAAAAGAAAACTTGAATGGAAAATTGTGAGCCGTTAGATCCCGGGTGGGTAGATCCACTGGCTACTTGGCAGAGGATGTGCACGAGGGTTAGTGAGCGGGGAGGGTGGTTTCGGTGGCGGGCGGTATTCCCCGCACCTCTTTTCGGAGGTGGGTGGCATTCATATGCCGGGGATCGATCGCAATAGGAGGGTGACGCGTGGTGGATGTGGCTGGGGCAAAACCAATTTTCCCGTGGGTTAATGTACGGGCAGTTTGTGGGAACATAAGAAGCGAATGTCGTCCGATCATGTCAAAGGTGATTGGCCGGTAGAGGATTGGCGCACACGTTTTATGACTGATGTGACAGGGAGGGCTGGAGAAAGCGCACGGTCATGTGAACCTAGTCATATGATGACTAAAACTTAGCACTCAAGGGTCAGAGGAATTGCAGAATTACATAGAGTTTCAGAGGTAAAATGGAGGAATTATGTTTGAAAATATAGGCGGGGTTGAAAGGAAATAATGAAGATGACCGGTATAGACCTTTTCTGAGTGGAAACTGAGGAAATGAGCATGCTTAGGCCCCTTGAACATCAGCAGCCTGTAGCAAAGCTAACAACTCCCATTCACTTGTGCCATGCTATAAGTGGGTGTTGTTGTAATAGGAATGCGTTATAGAAGATGCAGAGCCACGAAGCCAGTGAGCTAGAGGGCTAGACACAAAACCATAGAGCCAGATAGCCAGAGGGCCAGATGTAGAGCCACAGAGCCAGTGAGACAGAGGGCCAGTTGAAGAGACATAGAGACACAGAGGAATGATTGCATAGAGATGAACAGACATGGAAAATGTAGAGTTGGAGGATGCCTCACAAAAGCTAGAGAGCCACATGAAAGCAAGGGTAGAGGGATTTTGATAATCCACAGAGTTTAATAGAGAAATCCAAGGCCGAGAGCCAGATAGCTAGAGCTCAAGATAGCTGTGCACAGCTAGAGAGCAAGATAGATGCGTAGAACCAGAGGTTTGATAGCTGCAGAGAGCCGAGAGATAGAGCCAAGAGCGAGAGCGAGAGCCAGATCCAGAGCTAAGAGCCAGAGCCAGAGTCAAGAGCTAGAGGTAGAACAAGAGCCAATAGCTAGAGCCAGAACCAGAGCCAGGAGCCAGAGACAGACTCGAGAGCCAGAGCCAAGAGCTAAGAGCTAGAGAGCCAAACGACCAGGGATAAAGGTGGCATTCTAAGCCCAATGGTTAAGTTATAGAATATTGGAGTTGAGTCAAAGAATTGTAAAAGAATTCAAACCATAATCCCAAAGAGCCTGGTCGAGTTGACTAGAGCTCACAGAGACGTAGCCCAAGAGGTTTGGGTGAAATCCTAATTAAATTTGTTGTCTTATGTGTTTGTTTATGCACTGCATTTTTTACTGTTATGTGTGTGTAAATATCAGTAAAGAAAATAAACTTAAGGCAATTAAGAAGTTAAAGGAAAACACAAGCATACACCTCTTTCAAGTTATTTATTCTGCAAATAGTCAATCATAAGCATAGATCTTGCGAATACATAAGCTTTAGAGTGGGAGAGGTTCTTGTAAGCATGAAAAGAAGCCTTTAGTGCCCCATTTCAGATTAAGTGGTATCAGAGCATGAGGGTGATTAACCCCACCTTCAAAGAAGGTTATATCAGAGTTAAGTTATACTAGAGTAGGTGGTATCATGATGCTTGATTGATCAAAGTAGAATGCTTGTTTGGCATGAAAGGTGTTCAAACAATAGAAAGAATTTAGTTGTTTGATTGTTTGTAAACTGACTGTTGTTTGAGTTTGCAAAGGTTCAGGTAAAGCTATTGATAGCTAAGTCCAAGAGAAGACAAGAAGGAAGAAGGGTTGAAGGCATTCTTCTTATCCCAAAGGACCTCAAAGCAATCCTTGAAGCACAAGAGGTTTGTTGCAAAAGGTTGCTTGAAAAAGCTCTTTGTTAATCTTGTTTGAAGTTCTTTTGTTCATTCTGATAATGACAACTTCTACAAGTGAGTCCTCAAATTTTGCTTCCTTCACGAGATTCTTTGATGAAGACATGAAGCAATACTTGTTCACCATGATGAATATGGTGAGAGAAATGTATGAGGATTGAAGGAAGAGCATCATACTTAGAGAGCAGTTGAATTCCATGAAGGAAGAGAAGCAATTGCTTTCTAACAAATTGTAGGAAGTGGAAGGCCAACTTCATATTGCAAATATGAACTTGGAAAGGATGCATGAGTTGGAGACATAAATTTTTGTTGCAAAGGAAGCCTTAGTCAAGTATCAGCTTGAAGAAGAGGTAAAAAATTCCAGTTTGTCTTCAATTTCCTCTAGAAATGTTTATATTGGTTTTTTTGAAAAACATACCAGAGGCATAGGTTCCAAGTTAATGTCCAAGATGGGCTATGAAGGAAAAAGCTCGGGTAAACATGCACAGGGTATTGTTGAGCCAATAATAGTTGAGGAAAGGCCTAAGTATTTAGGTCTTGGCTATGGAAAAGCTTATGGAGAAAGTTCCAAAGCTACCATGAAGGCCATTGAAACAGTTCCAAGAATGAGTTTCATTGTAGGTCTTCTACCTCAAGAGTGTGAAGATTGTATTCTTGGGGAATGCAATACTCTGAAGCATACTTTGCATAAAGAAGGTGTATATCAACATACACTTGAACCAGAGACTTGTGGAAACTCTAAAACCATTGAAGAGGTTGATGGTGTTCCAAAGGGAGCTACTTCTTCATTCAATTCACCTCCTGTCACGCGGAATGAGTCGATCTTGCGGACAAGACAAACCTTCCTAGAATCTAATGAAGACCTAATGACAAACAAACCAACCAGACACTATCTTTCTCTAAATGTGCTTTATAAATAATGGCAAACAAATGTGTTTAAGGGCCTACCTCATGTCCAACGCAAGTTCGGAGATGCTTTCGCTCCTTTGATCCAAGTAAGTTCCCTTGTCGCAAACCTGCAAGCACAAACAAGGCAAACGATTAAATAGCACCTGAATAACCAGTATTATAAAACATATTTAACATGAAAGTCAAGGAGTCCATGAAACAAATAACATGAGATACTTGTTGAGAAAATGAGCTTGATTGTATTAATTCAAAAGGAGAAGAACCTTACAACCTTTGCCTTGACGCTGTACAAGCTCCTCCCAGGGTCCAACAAGAAGTCTCCTCTACTTTGACAAGCTTCACTCACTCCCTAATGAAGCCAGAAAGGTATGTGATCTCTCCTCTTAAGCTCAAATAGGAAGTCTTGATTTCACTAGTATTTACCCTCAAAAGTTCAGCTTCTAACCTCTCTAGCCACAGGCCCAATGCCTCAATTTATAGTGCAATGGAGATCAGTTACCTGGTCCTCCTTCAAAGGGATAAGTCCTCCTTCAAAGGGATAGCTCCTCTCAACAATGGATTAGTTCCTCCTATGATGGGATGCATGAACCACTTGGAGCGAACAATCCACGTAACAAATGCTTCTAGAAAACTCTAGAATTAACCCAAGATGAGTTTTTTAAGATAAAGATTGCGCTTTTTGACTTTTACAGGGGTACGCACCTTCCCCTTTACATACAGAGCGTATAAGTACGCAGATACCTTGAACAAAAGGTGTGGGCCCGCAAGCAAAAGTAAGAGAAAGTGCGGAACCAGAGTTACATTGCTTTTTTGATGTCTTTCTCTCTTTTCTCAAGCTTGTTTTGAAGAGCTGAGGTTTAAGACTTGCTTAGGAAGCTGGTATAGGTGATGATAGGCCTACACGGACTGCAAATAATCAGGGTGACAATATTTTTGTGTAACAAATTGCCCCCTAAAGTGCGAAGTCTGTAGTATATGAGGATTTTTCATTTATCATATAGGAAGAGTGAAGTGCTTTATCATTTCGAGGATCATCTTGCGGAGAGCCTGG
>APFE031347393.1:60745-102380 GCA_000404065.3 Pinus taeda
AATCAACATTTAAAAAAATAAAAATAAAACAACTTGAAAATTTCTTAAGTAATCATAATTTCAAAAAATTTGGAAATAATAAATTTTAAACTGTGAAACCTGAGTCCTCTAAAAAAAGGTATGTTGCATCAACACGTTGCATTAACACATTTCAAAATCAACATGAAAATTACTAACGTTTAACAACAAGTATTTATATTTGATACATAAGAAAATTTAAAGTGTAAAACATATTCTCCGAAAAGAAAGAAGTATATTCTGCATCACCACTTTTCAAAATAGGGTCACGCTTTTACTACCCCTACAAAACGGGTAATCGTATCAATTATTTAAAATGCCAAAAGTTATGCTCTAAAAAAAATATGTGTGATCTGCATCACCCCTTTTCGAAATTGGGTCACTTTTTTGCTATCTCTACAAAATGGGTAACAATATCAGTTCCCGTTTCAAAGTTTACGTTGTTGAGTATCATAAAAATAGAAATACCAAGGAAATAACAACCATATAATTCACATATAAACCAGTTCAATACTCATAAAATAACAAGAAGAAATAACCTCATATTAATTATGCAAAGGCCAACCAGTTGTGGGACTTCCACGAACCACCTGACCATAGACATGGCTGAGCCAAATATGTCTTCAGCTAGTCACCCCAGTGCCATATTCCAGCCATGAATGTGGGATCTCATAAAACACATCAATCAAACAATCTAAAGATGTGAGAGGCCAACCCACCTTAACACATCAAACAATGATTCTACCTCACAGTCGGATATCACAAAACCATCATTAGATTGGTCTCTACCCAAGCCTTCTAGTGCTCTAGAGAATTTGTTCCAACCAAGGCATCTTGAACTAGTATCTCAACCCACCAAGGGTTCTAGAGCGTTCTTCCAACCAAGGCTTCAAGACTAGTAACTCAACCCAAGCTATTACATGGCTCCAAAGTGTATATCCAACCAAGGCTCCAAGAACTAGTAACTCAACCCAAGAAAAATGAATCATGAGAACCAACCAGAAAAATAAATAAATGAACCCGAAACACCATTGCTATCTAGGAAATGAAAAGGTTAGGAAAATCGACTATCAATCTATACAATCCTCCATGTCAATGACATATCATAACTAATAAAAGACATGCATATGCCATACATGCCAAAATTAGTGAGGAAAACATACATGAAACTCACTATGTTCAAGAAAAGCCCATTGGAGTTGTTGATTCTGATGTCCTCTTGCACTTTCATGATCTTCCTTTGGCTTCTTTCTCCAAAACTCTAAGTATGCCGCACTCTCCAAGAGTTCTCCAAGAAAACACTGTGCGTCGAAGAGTATGAGAGAGAGAGAGAATAGAGAGAGAGCTCCAAAATTGAACTAATAAAATTCTGTGAACTAATACATAGAAGCCATTTTATTTATGAGGCCTTTATTTTCTTCATTTTGCATTATTTTCCTTCAATTTCCTCCTCACATGCAACTTGCGACCTTTCACCTCCCTTTTCTCCTAATTTCCATTATTTTGATAAATAAACACCAATAAATGCCACTTTTCATTTCCAAAGCCTTAACCATTTCATTTTCCAATTTCCTTAACCATTAATCAACAATAAGTGATTCCCATCACTATGATTTTTCCCAACATTCAGATTGGAATAAGTGTCCCATCAATTGTGGTTATTATTCCTTCATTAACTTTTACTACATGGAATTTTCACCAGGGTTGTTACACTAGGAAAAGTTACAGAACGAGAAAAGGAAAAGACTCAAGTATTGGTCACGAAAAATAAAGGAGATGCTAGGGATCAAATGATTCTTATTGAGTCCATCGAGGATCATCTCATCCATGTTGTTGTATATTTGTGCACATCTAAATACATATATGAAAAGTTGGTAAAACTATATGTTAGTACCACAGGTCAGAAAATATCTTTGAGAAATCTACTTTACAATACAAGGTATCAAAATATAAAGACTTCGCCTGATGTCTTATAAATATCTCATAATTGAAGGATCAATTCCAAGGGATTAGAGAATTCATTTCCAATTTCGAATTAACTACTTGCGTGTTCAATGCTTTACCTTCAAAATAGAGTAGTTTTGTGAAAATCACCTATTCAAGAAAGGACACTCCAAACTTCAATGAGATGTAGGCTTTGGGTATTGTAGAAGAGACAAGATTGAAGGGAAAGGATGAAGCTAAACCCATAAATGAAAAGTCTCAACCTTTTGATGCTAGATTAAAGAATAATAATGGAAAGTTTGGAAGACTTGAACCTCATCGAAAGTACAACAATAAGAAAAACAATCATCCATGTGGAAGATAATATATGTCCAAAGTACAATTCTTTGGGTGCCATGAATATGGATATTTTAAAAAGTGATTGTCACAAACATCCTCAAAAAAGGAAGAGAAATAAGAGGAAGAAAATGAGTGGATCTCACATTGCTGAAGATGATGAAGAACCTAAAAAGAAGCCAAATAATGAAGATCATCGGGATCTCTATTATTGAAGAACTCCACTACTACAAGGTTTACTAGAAGTTTGTTTTCTCTTTTATTGTAATAGTACAATTAGAGTAGCATATGTAGTTACATTTGTAGAAGAGTCATGGATTTTGCGTCCTGGAAGGAAGAATATAGCATTGGAAGGATTAGAGTCTACATAGTCAGTTTCATTTTATTGGAAGGAATCATATAGAAAAGAAAGAATAGAAGGATTTAGACCATATAGCACTCAACATTTCATGTAGCTACCTTTCGCATAAGATTATAAAAAAAGTCTTCTAGGAGGAAAGAAACACAAGGATCCTTGATAGTAAAAAAACCATCATTATAAGAAGGTTATTCAATATATGGAAAAATCATTGTGACATGGGAGGAATATATTCCACTAGAATATTATGGAAGCAATATTAGAAGTAGTCTAGAAGTTTGAAAGTATGAAAATAGTTAAGAAGCAACACGAAGGAATAATTGGATAATTTCTAGTATTAGAGAAATAATATCATATTTCATTCAAATGGAAATTATCTAGTTAGTTGTATGAAAGGAAGAGGTATGCTTATCTTTAGAAAAAAGATCTTCATTAGAAAATAGATTCATTGTAGGAAGAGCTAGATGTAAAACTATACTTAGAAGCATGAGCTTGGTATGTCTTGGTTAGTTTGGATAAGACACGAACCCTTCATATGGTTATTTGAAGCATGATAGATAAGCATCATGATATTAATTAACATCTGATATGGTGTCTTGAAGAAGGTAAGAAGGATAGTAATGATAACTTTAGAGGGAATTGTAAACATTCTAAAGGGTATGGTATTGATTTGTGAAGATCTGTAGCTATTGTGATTTAATTAGTATGATATTTATGATCTGTTTGAGATATGATTTAGGCACCTCAAAGAACGTATTGCAGGAGTATAGGATGGAAAGATAGCAGATGAGATAATATGATGTATCTATAGTTGTTTAGTTTAACTCAATTCAAGAGTACATCAATTGAGTCAACAATATTGTTGATGCTCTAGAAGAATATATGGAAGAAATGTGTAAAGAAAGGAAAGGTAGCAAGTCACAAAATGGTTTATTGACCGTGATGGATCCAATGTTGAATTTCGCTTTCCCCAAGTGGATAGATGAAGCTATAATTAGTTCTACATTAATCAGTTTGAAAAATATACTTGTGATGACAAGGATACTATAATTGAAATTTGATGGAAAGTATAAAAATCTTGATGGAAAGTACCTTGTCATGAATATAGATTGAGAAAGAGTTCGGCTCCATAACATTCAAGAAGGTCAGATCTGGGGAATGATACAATGATGTGAGAAAGAATCCATGTAGCTACTACTTAGATCTCCATGAAAGAACCAGTAGCTAGTGAATGAGACAAAATGAAGTTTCTGGTTGTACCTCCCTCACTGAGAGGGAGTGATAAAGGACATTATATTCTCCATGTATCATGCACTACACTACGACTAACAACCATATGTTTAGTGAAGGCACTAGTATGGAGAACGAAGGATTCGATAAGCATCTCAGACTAGTACTCCTTGGGGATTTGTCATCCAACATAGGTAGTAGTCCTGTGGACCGATACTCCTTGAGGATAAGATAAGGTATGCAAGATAAGAGTAGTTGAAGAGGAGCGATATTCTTCAAGGATTGGGAATCCAAGGTAAGAATAGTCTTGTAAGGACATACCTGGTGAACATCCATATGGAGTATGCTCCTTGAGAGGAATTTTTGGTGGTGTCCATATGTATGCCTCCTAACATTGTACTCTAATATAGTGGAGAGTTAGAGCTAGTTAGTCATTTTATTGTTATATTGCAATTTGACAATGTTGGTTAGGATGTTGATGTTTAATGGTGGCTTATCAGTTTCACTCTTCTTATGAGAATATCCTAAATTGAGAGTATCCTTGTACCTTGTTTTGTAATTATGAATACTTCCCTAGTTAAGAGTGAGTGTTAAAAAATGTAAGTAGGTCTGGTCTTCATAATTAGAATTCTACTTATATCATTATGTATTTCATGAAAAAGAAAACGAAGAAAAAATAATTGTTTTTAAAGCATGGGTTTTATGATGAAGTAAAAATTTTATTTAGTTCAACGATACTTTTCATGCTCCTGGGGACTATTGTGTCAATTTTTTATTTTATGAGTTAATCTATTGTACTTAAGTCAAGCCCCATTTGTACTTTTGAAAGAAATAAGAAAAATAATTTTCTTTGAGCCAAAATTGTCAATTTTATCCCCACAAGACCATGTCGGCTCTTCTTGGACAAGTTGGCCTTGGAGCAGACCCATTCGGCCTGATGCATGTGTATAAATATAATTGAACTCAACATCATTTTTTATCATCCCATGTAGGTTTGATTACTATGCCAAGAAGAGAGAGAAAAATAGCAAAGAAAGTCTAGGAAAAGAGAAAAAATCAAGACATAGAGAGCAAGGGTCAAAGGCGGAAGTATTCTTCCACATGTGAGATGTTTCCCTTGTTTATGTCACACGTGCAATATTCCAAGTTGTTGTACAAGCTAAAAGTTTATGAAATTACCACAAGTTCAAAAATTAGAATTTGACTAACGTTTGAAGAGGCTTGACTGTCATTGAATTAGCTTCATTTGGCTTGGTTGAATAAGGATTGTAGTAAGGGTGACTTGGGTGTTTTGAAAGGTCTTGTTTTGGATTTTGGGTTTAGGAATTCTCACATTGATCTGATTCTATAAGAAGAGAAGATTTGTTTAAGCTTTCCCACTTTTGGGGCTTCTCCCTTGCTTAGAGGTGATATCTTGTGTTCATTTTCTTTTTGTGATATTCATGTTCATGTTTTGGTAACTACTTAATGAAAGAGAACATAATAAAAGTAGTAAGAAGCTAACATACATCCATAAGAAATTATCAAGTAAGATATATAAACCCTAATTGACCACGCTAGTATAAATGCTTGAGTTAAAAGAAAATTTACTTTAAGTCAAAGTCCCATTGTGGCTTTTTAAAGATGAAAATTTGGACTTTTGAAATGAAAATTGTGGCTCCAAAAGTGACAAGTCGTCTTCCCTCCAGGTCATATTGTCCTTGGCAAAAAGACACACCCATTTAACATGGATCAATCACTATATAATGTCTATTTGACATCCTCTACTTGGGAATTCATATTCTCTCACACAAGATAGTTTCTACACAAGCAAGTGAAGGACAAGGAGGATGAAAAGAAGGAGAAAACTCATCTCTCCTGGATCGTCTCTCTATTTTTCTAGTTCGTATATTTTATGGGCAGTTTCTGTCGTAGAAAGTTGAGTTTCTAAGGAATCTGTAGAAAGAAGAGTTTCTAAGGAATTCGCAGAAGCTGCAAAAATCTGAGTTTCTAAAGAAGCCATAGAATTCGTAGAAATTTGAGTTTTTGAAGAACCTACAAAAAATTGAGTTTCTTAAGAAGCTACAAGAAGCCAAGTTTATGAAGCTCATGTAGAAGGCCAAATTTTTATGTTAATCAGTAAAGTGAATTAATGGATTAGATTGGCAGGCTTGACTTGGAAGGGCAGATTAGGTTTCACCATAGTTCTAGGTTTGTCTATTATTGAATAGAAATATTTCTCTATTGAAAGGTTTGTGGGGTTTTTCCCTTGCTAGATTTTTCGAAGGTAAATCTTATATTCTCTTGTGCATTATCATCTCTAATGTTCTTTTGTTATTTATGGTTGAATTTATAAAGTATAATTATTGAATGATATATTGGAATAAAATTAAAAGAATATCTACATCAAAGGTAATTATCAGCATTTCATAAATATTGTGCTAACCCTAATTGCACTAGGAAAATTAACACAATGTGCATTATGCTAGACACCCAGGGTATCAAAAACTTATATCAACTACAAATAGTTGTATTTTTAGCTAGAATGAAGAAATACGTGGCTGGTTAAATAACCAAATGCATGGATGGTCAAGCGGTAAAGTTTTGACATGGATATATAGTTTTATTGCTACAACTATTACACATTCCTCAATGGAAAAGAAAACTAGTTACAATATATTCATCACCAAGTTGGCAAGGATGGAGAGTCAACATGATGCCAACATGGTAGTGGTGACTAAACTTATAAAGGAGGCACATTTAATTCTACCTAAATAGCTAACAATGCAATCAGTATTGCTAAATATTATATGAAGGAATTTGCATTGATACATGGAATGACTATGAAAATAGTATTGAATAGAGATATCAAGTTCACTTCCAATTTTTGGATGGATCATTGAAATAATTTGGGAAAAATATGAATTTTAGTACAAGGCTATATGATTTTGTCATTGTCTTCCTCACAACTCCATATTTATTATTTTAAGCACAAGGTATTACAACACAATAAACACATATGAAACCAATATGAATGCATAACCAACACACAGTTCATCCCTTTCGAGGGGTAAACCATGCTCTGATACCAATTTTCAACACCCTCCTCCCACATCTACCCAAGTAATAGGACAACTGGGATAAACATGTGACAAGAAGTTATTATGATATGATTCAACTTCGTATGTGTTAGTTAAGGAAGTCGAACTGATGGAAACACACAATATAGACCTTCCACATCAGCAAAATAACTCTGAGGAGCAAACCCAACCACTCAGGTAACCAGCCCCTGCATCCCACTTAGTTTTTAGACCATTAAACCCCTAGGCGCTCCCCTGATATAGAAAAGCATGTATCTAGGAGGCTACAAAACCTACCATATCATGTGTATGCATGCATTTGGGGACTTTTCTGCCTAGTGTTCTACCTGTGTCTTTGGGATTTGAGCCAATTTTCAGGCCTAGAGCCCACGTCACTGTCCATAACTAAATGACACTTTCAGAATTCAAAGATAACAACACAAAAATTATACAAATGTGGTTACTTCAATGTGGACTTTACTAGACCCCTACTATCCATAACCAACATTTTGTCAAACATGTCATAAATATGTAATCTAAATTTTTAAACAATAGGTCTGAGGATAGGGGTTTCATACTCATTTGATAATCTCTAAGAAGCATTGATGCCTAAAAAATCTAGCTACAATTTCATCCATTAGGTAATAGATACATTGTTCATTCATTTATCAGTAAAGATGTGATGAGAACCATACATAGTCACTACCATAATACATGCTCATAATGAGCATAATAACAATAGAAATACCAAGGAAACAACAACCATATAATCAATAACAAGAAGAAATAACCTCATATTAATTATGCAAAGGGAAACCAGTTGGGGGACTTCCACGAATCATCTAACGATAGACATGGTTGAGCCAAATACCACTTCAGCTAGTCACCCTCATGCCATATGCCAACCATGAATGTGGGATCTCATAAAAAACATCAATCGAACAATCTAAGGATGCCAGAGACCAACCAACGTTAACCCATCAAATAATGATTATACCTCATAGTCAGATATCACAAAGCCATCGCTAGATTGGTCTCTACCCAAGCCTTCTAGTGCTCTAGAGTGTTTGTTCCAACCAAGGCTTCTAGAACTAGTAGCTCAACCCACCAAGGGTTCCAAAGCATTTTTCCAACCAAGCCCTCAGGACTAGTAACTCAACGCAAGATATTAGAGGGCTCCAAAGCATATATCCAACCAAGGCTCCAAGAACTAGTAACTCAACCCAAGCAAAATGAAACATGAGAACCAACCAGAAAAATAAATAAATGAACTAAAAACACAATTGCTATCTAGGAAATGGAAAGCTAGGAAAATCGACTATCAATCTATACAATCCTCCATGCCAATGACAGATCATAACCAATAAAAGACATGCATATTCCATACATGCCAAAACTAGTGAGGAAAACATACATGCAACTCAATACCTAAAAGAAAAACCCATTGTAGTTGTTGATTCCGATGTCCTCTTACACTTTCATGATCTTACTTTGGCTTCTTTCTTCAAAACTCTATGTATGCCACACTCTCCAAGAGTGCTCCAAGAAAACTCTGTGCATCAAAGAGTATGAGACAGAGAGAATAGAGAGAGAGCTCCAAAACTGAACTGACAAAATTCTGTGAACTAATCCTTTCAAGCCCTTTTATTTATGAGGCCTCTATTTTCTTCGTTTTGCATTATTTTCCTTAAATTTCTTCCTCACACGCAAACTGTGACCATTCACCTCCATTTTCTCCTAATTTCCATTATTTTGACAAATAAACGCCAATAAATGCCATTTTGTGTTTCCAAATCCTTAGCCATTTCCTTTGCCAATTTCCTTAACCATTAATCAACAATAAGTGATTCGCATCGCTATGATTTTTCCCAACATTCAGATTGGAATAAGTGTCCCATCAATTGTGGTTATTATTCCTTTATTAAATTTTATTACATAGAATTTTCACAAGGGTTGTTCCACTAGGAAAAATTACAGAACTAGAAAAGAAAAGACTCAAGAATTGGTCAGGAACAATAAAGGACATGTTAGGGATCAAATGATTCTTATTGAGTCCATCAATGATCATCTCATCGCCATTGTTGTATATTTGGGCACATCTAAGGAAATACATGAAAATTTGGTAAAACAATATGCAGTTAGTACCACACGTCAGAAAATATCTTTGAGAAATCCACTTTACAACACAAGGTATCAAAATATGAAGACTTTGCCGCATGTCTTATAAATATCTCATAATTGAAGGATCAATTACAAGGGACTAGATAATTCATTTCCAATTTCGAATTAACTACTTGTGTGCTCAATGGTTTACCTTCAAAATGGAGTAGTTTTGTAAAAATCACCTATTCAATAAAGGACACTCCAAACTTCGATGACATGTAGGCTTTGGGTATTGTAGAACAGACAGGATTGAAGGGAAAGGATGAAACTGAACCCATAAATGAAAAGTCCCAACCTTTTGATTCTAGATTAAAGAAGAATAATGGAAAGTTTGGAAGATTTGAACCTCGTCGAAAGTACAACAATAAAAACAACAATTATCCATGTCGAAGACAATATATGTCCAAACTAGAATTCTTTGGGTGCCTTGAATATGGATATTTTAAAAAGGGATTGTCCCAAGGATCCTTGAAAAAGGAAGAGAAATAAGGGGAAGGAAATGAGTGGATCTCTCATTGCTGAAGATGATGAAGAACCTAAAAAGAAGCCAAAGAATGAAGATCACCAGGATCTCTATTATTGAAGAACTCCACTACTACAAGGTTTACTAGAAGTTTGTTCTCTCTTTTATTATAATAGTGCAGTTAGATTAGCATATATAGTTACATTCATAGAAGAGTCTTGGATTTTGCATCATGGAAAGAAGAATATAGAATTGGAAGGATAAGAGTCTACATAGTCAGTTGCATTTTATTGAAAGGAATAATATAGCAAAGCAAGAATAGAAGGATTTAAACCATGTAGCACTCCACAATTCATGTAGCTACCTTTCGCATAAGATTATAAAAACAGTCTTATAGGAGGAAAGAAACACAAGGATCCTTGATAGTAAAAACACCATCATTATAAGAAGGTTATTCAATATATGGAAAATTCATTGTGACATGGCAGGAGTATATTCCACTAGAATATTATGGAGGCAATATTAGAAGTAGTATAGAAATTTGAAAGTATGAAATTAGTTGAGAAGCAACACGAAGGAATAATTGGATAATTTCTGATTTTAGAGAAATAATATCATCTTCTACATCACCTTCAAGGAAATAAATAGTTCATTCAAAAAGAAATCATCTAGTTAGTTTTATGAAAGGAAGAGGTATGCTTATCTTTAGAAAATATCTCTTCATTAGAAAATAGATTCATTATAGGAAGAGCTAGATGAAAAAATATACTTGGAAGCATGAGCTTGGTATGTCTTGGTTAATTTGGATTAGACAAGACTCCTTCATATGGTTATTTGATGCATGATAGATGAGAATCATGATATTAATTAACATCTGATATGGTCTCTTGAAGAACGTAAAAAAGGATAGTATTGACAACTTTAGAGGGAATTGTAAACGTCCTAAAGGGTACACTATTGAGTTGTAAAGAACTGAACTATTGTGATTTGATAAGTATGATATTGATGATCTGTTTGAGATATGATTTAGGTACCTCAAAGAACATATTGCAGGAGTATAGGTTGGAAGGATAGCAGTTGAGATAATATAATGTGTCTACAGTTGTCTAGTTTAACTCAATTCAAGAGTACATCAATTAAGTCAACAATAATGCTAATGGTATAGAATAATATATGGTGGAAATGTGTAGAAAAAGGAAAGGTAGCAAGTCACGAAATGCTTTTTTGACCATCATCAATCCAATGTTGAAGTTCACTTTCCCCAAGTGCATAGATGAAGCTATAATTAGTTCTACATTAATCGGTTTGAAAAATATACTTGTGATGACAAAGATACTGTAATTGAAAGTTGATGGAAAGTATAAAAATCTTGATGGAAAGTACCTTTTCATGAATATAGATTGAGAAAGAGTTTGGCTTCATAACATCCAAGAAGGTCGAACCTGGGGAATGGTACAATGATGTGAGAAAGAATCCATGTAGCTACTACTTAGATCTCCACGAAAGAACATGTACCTAGTGAATGAGAAAAAATGAAGTCTATGGTTGTACCTCCCTCATTGAGAGGGAGTGATAAAGGACATTGTATTCTCCATGTCTCATGCATTAGACGAGGACTAATAATGATAAGTCTAGTGAATGCATTAGTATTGACAATGGTGGATTGGATAAGCATCTAAAACTAGTACTCCTTGAGGATTTCTAATCCAAGATAGGTGGGAGTCATGTGGAATGATACTCCTTGAGGATAAGATAAGGTATCCAAGATAAGAGTAGTCGAAGAGGATTGATATTCTTCAATGATTGAGAGTCCAAGATAAGAATAGTCTTGGAAGGACATACCTGGTGAACATCCATATGGAGCATGTTCCTTGAGAGGAATTTCTGGTGGTGTCCATATGTATGCCTCCTAACATTATACTCTAATTTGGTGGAGAGTTAGGTCAAGTTATTCATTTCATTGTTATATTGCAATTTGAAAATGTTGGTTAGGATGTTGACGTTTGATGGTGGCTTATCAATTTGATTCTTCTTATGGGAATATCCTAATTTGAGAGTATCCTTGTACCTTGTTTTGTAATTATGAATACATCCATAGTTAAGAGTGAGTGTTAAAAAATGTATCTAGGTCTAGTATTAATAATTAGCTTTCTACTTATATCATTATGTATTTCATGAAAAAAAAGAAAATTGTTTTTAAAGCATGGGTTTTACGTTTAAGTCAAATTTTTATTTAGGTCAATCATACTTTTCATGCTCCTAGGGACTATTCAGTAACTTTTTTCTTTTATGAGTCAATCTATTGTACTTAATTCAAGTTCCATTTGTACTTTTGAATGAAATAAGAAAAATAAATTTATTTGACCCAAAATTTTCAATTTTATCCCCACAAGACCATGTCGGCCATTCCTAGACAAGTTGGCCTTGGAACAAACCCATTTGACCTTATACATGTGTATAAATATAATTCTACTCATCATCATTTTGATCATCCTAGGTAGGTTTGATTACTACGCCAAGAAGAGAGATAAAACTAGCAAAGAAGTCTAGGAAAAGAGAGAAAATCAAGACATAGAGAGTAAGGGTCAAAGGAGGAAGAATTCTTCAACATGTGAGAACATCATTCCCTTTTTTATGTCACACATGTGATATTTCAAGTTTTTGTACAGGCTAAAAGTTTCCGAAAACACTGCAAGTCCAAAAATTAAAATTTGAATAATGTTTGAAGAGGCTTGATTGTCATTGAGTTAGCTGCATTTGGCTTCATAGAAGAAGGATTGAATCAAGGGTGACTTGGGTCTTTTGAAAGGTCTTGTCTTGGATTTTGGGTCAATGAATTCTCACATTGATCTGATTCTATAAGAAGAGAAGATTTGTTTGGGCTTTCCCCCTTTTGGGGCCTTTCCCTGGTTTGGAGGCGATATCTTGTGTTCATTGTCTTCTTGTGATATTCATGTTCATGTTTTGGTAACTACTTGATGAAAGAGAACGTAATAAAAGTAGAAAGAAGTTAACATACATACATAAGAAATTATCAAGTAAGAGAAATAAACCCTAATTGACTGCCCTAGTATCAATGCTTGAGTTAAAAGAAAATTTACTTTAAGTCAAAGTCGCATTGCTACTTTTTAAAGATGAAAATTTGAATTTCTGAAATGAAAATTGTGGCTCCAAAAGTGACAAGTCATCTTCCCTCCAGGTCATGTTGTCCTTGGCCAAAAGACACACCCATTTGATGGAACAATCACTATATAAAGTCTATTTGACATCCTCTACTTGGGAATTCATATTCTCTCACACAAGGTAGTTTTTGGACAAGCAAGTGAAGGACAAGGAGGATGAAAAGGAGGGGAAAATTCATCTCTCTCTTTCTTCTCTAGCTCACATGTATGGATAGTTTCTCTATTTTTCTAGTTTGTAGATTTTATGGGCATTTTCTGTTATAGAAAATTGAGTTTCTAAAGAATCCAAAGAAAGAATATTTTCTAAAGACATCGCAGAAGCCACAAAAATTTTAGTTTTCTGAAGAAGCCATAAAATTCGTAGAAATTTGAGTTTCTGAAGAACCTGCAAAAAATTGAGTTTCTTAAGAAGCCGTAAAAAGCCAAGTTTATGAAGCTAACATAGCAGGCCAAATTTTTATGTCGATCGATAATGTGAATTAATGGATTAGATTGGCAAGCTTGACTTGGAGGGGTAGATTAGGTTTGACCATAGTTCTAAGTTTGTCTCTTATTGAATAGAAATTTTTCTCTATTGACAGATTTGTGGGTTTTTTTCTCTTGCGAGATTTTCAGAAGGTAAATATTATTTTCTCTTGTGCATTGTGATCTCTAATGTTCTATTATTATTTATGGTTGAATTTACAAAGTATAATTATTGAATGATATATTGGAATAAAATTAAAAGAATATCTACATCAAAGGTAATAATTAGCATTTCATAAATATTGTGATAACCCTAATTGCACTACGAAAATTAACACAATGTGCATTATGCTAGACAGCTAGGGTATCAAAAACTTATATCAACTATAAATTGTTGTATTTTTAGCTAGAATTAAAAAATATGTGGTTGGTTAAATATCCAAATGCATCGATGGTCAGAAGGTAAAGGTTTGACATGGATATATATTTTTATTGCTACGAGTATTACACATTCCTCAATGGAAAAGAGAACTAGTTACAATATATTCATCACCAAGTTCTCAAGAATGGAAAGTCAATGTGATGCCAACATGGTAGTGGTGACTAAACTTATAAAAGAGGCACATTTCATTCTACCTAAATGTTTGATAATGAAATCAATATTGCTAAATATTATATGAAGGAATTTGCATTGCTACATGGCGTGACTATGAAGATAGTAGTGAATAGAGATATCAAGTTCACTTCCAATTTCTAGATGGATCATTTAAATAATTTGGGAAAAATGTGATTTTTAGTACAAGCCTATATGATTCTGTCATTGTTTGCCTCACAACTCCATATTTATTATTTTAATATTCTTAGTGTGTCTGCTAAATAAGAAGAGATTCTAACACCACGTTACTCATCTGATGCATAGGGAGATTCTCATGAACTTTAGTCTACCATCTTAATAGTCATCTTTGATGTTCTTCCTACAAGTTGTATCACATCAGCTAAACCAAATCATAATAAACCAATGTACTCTAGCATAAGTAAGGGAGGATACCTCATCTGCAAGATCAACAAATTGACATAATACCTGTCTAACATAATCATGAAAACATATATAAATATAAAATGTAATCATATAACCATATAAGCATCATTCTAGCTAGAGTCTAGTCATCAATGCATGACTATATCAACTACACATACCATGACTTGATACATGGGAACAACCACCACATCATTGTACATTTGACCACATGTGAATACCAATGTGCCTAAACAATGCATAATCAACCATATACTCATGACGACACACTCCACAACAACACCATCAACTCTCCATGGTGACCTCACTACAACCATAACCCATACCATACAAATGCAACAAGCACATGGTATTACAACACAAGAAACACATATGACACCTATATGAATGCATGATGAATCCATTCCAAGCCAATGTTGGGAAGAGGTTTCAATGGATTTTATCACATTCATTTAAGGCTAGTATAGTTTCTACTGCATTTATGGAAACAATTCAAAAACTACATGGAAACCCAAAGATTATTGTAAGTGACAGAGATCCCATTTTCACTGGAAATTTTTGGACAAAATTATTTTCTTGTATTGGTACTCAGTTAGCTCATAGCTCATCTTATCATCCTCAATCTGATGGGAAAATTGAGATAGTAAACAAATGTTTGGAAGGATTTCTTCGTTGGTTTGTATCTGATAAACAGACACAATGGGTCAAATGGTTGCCTCTGGCTGAATGGTGGTATGACACTTCCTTCCATACAAAAACAAAAATGACCCCATTTATGGCACTTTATGGGTATCAACCACCATCCATCACATCATATTTAAGAGAAATTTCTATGTTTCAAGCAGTGGAACATCACATCAAACATCAACAACAAGTCCTCCAACTCTTAAAGGATAACCTCATGTTGGCACAGAACAGAATGAAACAACAGGCAGATCAACATCGCAGCAAAAGAAGTTTTGATGTAGGTGATTGCGTATTCCTACAGCTACAACTTTGTGTGTTGAGGAGTATGAGAGAGAGAGAATAGAGAGAGAGCTCCAAAAATGAACTAATAAAATTCTGTGAACTAATCCTTAGAAGCCCTTTTACTTATGAGGCCTTTATTTTCTTCATTTTGCATTATTTTCCTTCAATTTCCTCCTCACATGCAATCTGTGACCTTTCACCTCCCTTTTCTCCTAATTTCCATTATTTTGAAAAATAAATGCAAATAAATGCCACTTTGCATTTCCAAAGACTTACCTATTTTCCTTTCCAATTTCCTTTACCATTAATCAACAATAAGTGATCCCCATCACTATGGTTTTTCCCAACATTCATATTCGAATAATTGTGCCACCAATTGTGGTTATTATTCCTTTATTAAGTTTTATTACATGGAATTTTCACCAGGGTTGTTACACTAGGAAAAGTTACAGAACTAGAAATGGAAAAGACTCAAGAATTGGTCAGGAATAATAAAGGAGATGTTAGGGATCAAATTATTCTTATTGAGTCCATCAAGGACCATCTCATCCCTATTGTTCTATATTTGGGAACATCTAAAGAAATATATGAAAAGTTGGTAAAACTATATGTAGTTAGTACCACAGGTAAGAAAATATCTTTGAGAAATCCACTTTACAATACAAGGTATCAAAATATGATGACTTGGCCTCATGTCTTATAATATCTCATAGTTGAAGGATCAGTTACAAAGGATTAGAGAATTAATTTCAGATTCTTAATTAACTACTTGTGTGCTCAATGCTTTACCTTCAAAATGGAGTAGTTTTGTGAAAATAACCCATTCAAGAAAGGACACTCCAAACTTCGATGAGATGTAGGCTTTGGGTATTGTAGAAGAGGCAAGATTGAAGGGAAAGGATGAAACTGAACCCATAAATAAAAAGTCTCAACCTTTTGATGCTATATTAAAGAAGAATAACGGAAATTTTGGAAGATTTGAACATTGTCGAAAATACAAAAATAAAAACAACAATCATCCATGTGGAAGACAATATATTTCCAAACTACAATTCTTTGGGTGCCTTGAATATGGATATTTTAAAAAGGTATTTTCCCAAGTATCCTTGAAAAAGGAAGAGAAATAAGAGGAAGGAAATGAGTGGAGCTCACATTGATGAAGAAGATGAAGAACCTAAAAAGAAGCCAAAGAATGAAGATCACGAGGATCTCTATTATTGAAGAACTCCACTACCACAAGGTTTACTAGAATTTTGTTTTCTCTTTTATTATAATAGTAGAGTTAGAGTAGCATATATAGTTACATTTGTAGAAGAGTCTTGTATTTTGCATCATGGAAAGAAGAATATAATATTGGAAGTTTTAGAGTCTACATAGTTAGTTTCATTTTATTGGAAGGAATCATATAGCAAAGCAAGAATAGGAGGATTTAGATCATCTAGCACTCCACAGATCATGTAGCTACCTTTAGCATAAGATTATAAAAACAATCTTCTAGGAGGAAAGAAATGCAAGGGTCCTTGATAGTAAAAAAACCATCATTATAAGAAGGTTATTCAATATATGGAAAAATCATTGTGACATGGCAGGATTATATTCCACTAGAATATTATGGAAGCAATATTAGTAGTCTAGAAGTTCAAAAGTATGAAAATAGTCGAGAAGAAACATGAAGGAATAATTGGATAATTTCTCGTATTAGAGAAATAATATCATCTTCGACATCATCTCCCAAGAAAGAAATAGTTCATTCAAAGGGAAATTATGTAGTTAGTTGTATGAAAGGAAGAGGTATGTTTATCTTTAGAAAAGACCTCTTCATTAGCAAATAGATTCATTGTAGTTAGAGCTAGATGCAAAAATATACTTGGAAGCATGAGCTTGGTGTGTCTTGGTTAGTTTGGATAAGACAAGACTCCTTCATATGGTTATTTGAAGCATGATATATGAGCATCATGATATTAATTGACATCTGTAATGGTCTCTTGAAGAACATAAGAAGGATAGTAATGATAACTTTATAGGGCATTGTAAACATACTAAAGGGTACGGTATTGAGTTGTAAAGAACTTTAACTATTTTGATCTGATAAGTATGATATTGATGATCTGCTTGAGATATGATTTAGATACTTGAAGGAACATATTGCAGGAGTATAGGTTGGAAAGATAGTAGTTGAGATAATATGATGTATCTACAATTGTTTAGTTTAACTCAATTTGAGAGTACATCAATTGAGTTAACAATACGATTGATGGCCTAGAAGAATATATGGTAGAAATGTGTAAAGAAAGGAAAGGTTGCAAGTCACGAAATGGTTTGTTGACCGTGATGGATCTAATGTTGAAGTTCACTTTCCCCAAGTGGATAGATGAAGCTATAATTAGTTCTGCATTAATCAGTTTGAAAAATATACTTGTGATGACAAAGATACTATAATTCAAAGTTGATGGAAGGTATAAAAATCTTGATGGAAAGTACCTTATCATGAATATAGATTGAAAAAGAGTTTGGCTCCATAACATCCAAGAAGGTCAAAGCTAGGGAATGATACAATGATGTGAGAAAGAATCCATGTAGTTACTACTTAGTTATCCATGAAAGAAAAAGTAGCTAGTGAATTAGACAAAATGAATTTTATGGTTGTAAGTCCTTGATTGAGAGGGAGTGATAAAGGACATTGTATTCTCCATGTCTCATGCACTAGACTAGGACTAACAATGACAAGTCTAGTGAAGGGACTAGTATGGAGAACAGAGGATTGTATAAGCATCTCCGACCAATACTCCTTGATGATTTGTAATCCAAGATAGGTAGTATTCTTGTGGAATGATACTCCTTGAGGATAAGATAAGGAATCCCAAATAAGAGTAGTCAAAGCGGACTGATATTCTTCAAGGATTGGGAATCCTAGGTAAGAATAGTCTTGAAAGGACATACTTGGTGAACATCCATATGGAGTATGTTCCTGGAGAGGAATTTGTGATGGCATCCATATGTATGCCTCCTAACAATGTACTCTAATATGGTGGAGAGTTAGACCTAGTTAGTCATTTCATTCTTATATTGCAATTTGACAATGTTGGTTAGGATGTTGATGTTTGATGGTGGCTTATCAGTTTGACTCTTCTTATGAGAATATCCTAATTTGAGAGTATCCTTGTACCTTGTTTTGTAATTATGAATACTTCCCTAGTTAAGAGTGAGTGATAAACAATGTAACTAGGTTTGGTCTTCATAATTTGAATTCTAATTATATCGTTATGTATTTCATGAGAAAGAAAAGGAGGAAAAAATAATTGTTTTTGAAGCATGGGTTTTATGCTAAAGTCAAATTTTTATTTAGGTAAATCATACTTTTCATGCTCCTTGGGACTATTCAGTCAATTTTTTATTTTATGAGTCAATCTATTGTACTTAAGTCAAGTACCATTTGTACTTTTGAATGAAATAAGAAAAATAATTTTATTTGACCCAAAATTGTCAATTTTATCCCCACAAGACCATGTCAGCCCTTCTTGGACAAGTTGGCCTTGGAACACACCCATTCGACCTTATGCATGTGTATAAATATAATTCAACTCATCATCATTTTGTTCATCCCAAGTAGTTTTGATTACTACACCAAGAAGAGAGAGAAAACTAGCAAAGAAGTCAAGGAAAAGAGAAAAAATCAAGACATAGAGAGCAAGGGTCAAAGGAGGAAGAATTCTTCCACATGTGAGAAGATTTTTCCCTTGTCTATGTCACATGTGTGAGATTTCAAGTTGTTGTACAGGCTAAAAGTTTCCAAAATTTTCGCAAGTCCAAAAATTAGAATTTGACTAATGTTTGAAGAGGCTTGACTATCATTGAGTTAGAACTTTCATTTGGCTTAGTTGAATAAGTATTGAAGAAAGGGTGACTTGGGTCTTCTGAAAGGTCTTGGTCTTGGATTTTGGGTCTAGGAATTCTCATTTTGATCTGATTCGATATGAAGAGAAGATTTGTTTGGGCTTCCCCCTTTTGGGGCCTTTCCCTGGCTTGGAGACTATATCTTGTGTTCATTGTATTTTTGTGATATTCATGTTCATGTTTTGGTAACTACTTGATGAAAGAGAATGTAATAAAGTAGTAAGAAGCTAACATACATGCATAAGAAATTATCAAGTATGAGAAATAAACCCTAATTGATTGCCCAAGTATAAATGCTTGAGTTAAAAGAAAATTTACTTTAAGTCAAAGTCCAATTGCAGCTTTTTAAAGATGAAAATTTGAATTTTTGAAATGAAAATTTTGGCTCCAAAAGTGACAAGTTGTCTTCCCTCTAGGTCATGTTGTCCCTGGCTAAAATACACACCCATTTGACATGGACCAATCGTTATATAAAGGCTATTTGACCTCCTCTACTTGGGAATTTGTATTCTCTCACACAAGATATTTTTTGGACAACTAAGTGAAGGACAAGGAGGATGAAAGGAAGGAGAAAATTCATCTCTCTCTTTCTTCTCTAGCCCGCATGTATGGATAGTTTCTCTATTTTTCTGGTTCGTAGATTTTATGGACAGTTTCTATCATAGAAAGTTGAATTTCTAAAGAATCCACAGAAAGCAGAGTTTCTAAAGAAGTTGCAAAAGCTAGAGTAATCTGAGTTTTTGAAGAAGCCATAAAATTCGTAGAAATTTTAGTTTTTGAAGACGCTACAAAAAATTGAGTTTGATAAGAAGCCGCAAAAAGCCAAGTTTATGAAGTTGACATAGAAGTCCAAATTTTTATGTCGAGCAGTAAAGTGAATTAATGAATTAGATTGGCAGGCTTGACTTGGAGGGGAAAATTAGGTTTGACCATAGTTCTAGGTTTGTCTCTTATTGTATAGAAAAATTTCTCTATTGAAAGGTTTGTGGGGTTTTTCCCGTTGCTAGATTTTCCAAAGGTAAATCTTATCTTCTCTTGTGCATTGTCATCTCTAATGTTCTAATATTATTTATGGTTGAATTTATAAAGTATAATTATTGAATGATATATTGGAATAAAATTAGAAGAATATCTACATCAAAGGTAATTATCAGTATTTCATAAATATTGTGCTAACCTTAATTGCACTAAGAAAATTAATACAGTGTGCATTATGCGAGACACCGAGGGTATCAAAAACTTATATAAACTATAAATAGTTTTGTTTTTAGCTAGAATGAATAGATATGTGGTTGGTTAAATAGCCAAAAGCATGGATGGCCAGAAGGTAAAGCTTTGACACGGATATATAGTTTTATCGCTACAACTATTACAAATTCCTCAATATTCATCTCCAAGTTGTGAAGGATGGAAATTCAACATGATGCCAACATGGTAGTGGTGACTAAACTTATAAAGGAGGAACAGTTCATTCTACCTAAATGCCTGATAATGCAATCAGTATTGCTAAATATTATATGAAGGAATTTGCATTGCTACATGGCATGACTATGAAAATAGTATTGAATCGAGATATCAAATTCACTTCCAATTTTTGGATGGATCATTTAAAGAATTTGGGAAAAATGTGAATTTTAGGACAATATATCATCGAGACTCAAATGGAAGACAAAAAGAATTAATTGAGGATATGCTAAGAATGTATTATAAATCTTCTAATTGTGAGCACTATATTCATTTGGTTGAATTTTCTTATAACAATGGGTATTAGGCATCATTGAAGACAAGTAGATTTGAAGCTAACCAAATTTTCTTGTAACAATGGGTATTAGGCATCATTGAAAATGAGTACATTTGAAGCCTTGTGGTGCAAAACTGCAACATACTAGTAATTTAGAACAACTTAGTAGACTGATTCATTATTGGACAAAAATAGTTGAGAGAAATGATAGAAGTAATGGTAAATCATATGTAGAATCTAAAAACTACATAGGATATGAAAAAAATGTAGATAAAGGTGAGGCACATAACAAATTTAAAGTGGATTTTTTTTTTTTTGAATGTAATGGCTATGATAAGATCATTTAAATTGGGGGCTTACCCATTTGGTAGTGAGATATTATGGGTTGTTCCCATGTTTCATATATTATTACATTTCTTGCATTAATTTTACTTCAAAATGTATCCCATGTTTCTTTATTGAAGTATGTGATTGATCCTAACCACAAGTTTGATTATACTATTACCCATCTGGAGCACAAAGGGGACTCTTGGGTGGAGCTAGTTAACATCCTAGACTAGAAGGTCAAGGTGCTCAAGGATAGATCCATTAACTTGGTAAATATATAGTGGTACTAATATTTTCCTAGTGATGTATCTTGGAACACAAGGAGACCATATTTTGCATATTTTGGATTAATATGAGTGTACATTTATATATAAATGCATGAATAATACATTTTGGGTGTAGTCAACGTTCAAACTTGTGCATCCTTGGTTGGAACCTTGCAAGGGAAGTGGAATAGCCCAAGAGATTTCACAAGTTGGAGGGGAATGATATATTGTTGGTTGAAATTCTTGTAAGTAATTGAACTATGAAATTATTGAATATTATGATGTAAAATTTGATATAAATACAACTATTATATATATATATATATATAATCGAAAGAGAGAGAGAGAGAGAGAGAGAGAGAGAGAGAGAAAGATAAATTATAGCAAAATTTACAAGAGAAGAGAGAGATTGTAAGTGATGTCAATGAGCACAGGAAACAGAGTAGGCGAGAATAACGTACAACTCGGATATCATTTGACAATGTATGACTTTGACATATTTTTTATGGAGTAACTATGTAAGAAAGTTGAAAAGTTTGATGTTTCAAGCAAAAACTCTTCCTGTCTTTAGGGATGGGGGACAAGCATAGTGTCTTCCAGAAACATGGTTGGTTTCAACTTTCTTAAATGGTTTGGATCTAGAAGGATAGACACAATATTAATGGTTGTGAAAATTTTCATTAAAAAATTTATAATTATGTATATTATGAATGGCTAAGGGCTTAATGATGTAATATGTGAACATTGTGTATTGGAAATAACAAAATAAGATCAATATAGTTTGTAAGGTGGAAATAGATAGATTCTTAGGGGCTACTATGTTGTGAGGGAGAGGCAAGAAAGGGTGTCTAATGGGGATAATCCACATACTTATAATTCCATGTTGTTTTCCTAATGTAGTTATCACTTCCATGTAACCCACATTTGACTAATTAAATATTAATCATTGAATGAATGTGTGAGGTTGCTATAAGAGTCACAACAACTAGTTATTGAAGTATGGGTGTTAGTAAACTCATATAATAGGTTGGTGAGTGATTCTTTTAACTCACTTATGATAGCATGGGTTGAGTACAATCATATTTTGAAAGAGTGAGATTTAAGAAAGCACGGGGGAAGAAGAGAAAGGAAATTTAAGTAGGAAGGAGAGAAAGTTGGTGTTTTAGGGTATGTAGTGATGTTGATAGAAAAAATGGAAGAAAACGATAGTTTAGTTTTAATACAGGTAGTGAAGCCATTTCTATGTGTTGAGGATAACTTTTTGGAGATGGAAATTATGTAGAGAGCTAAGATGGTATACCTATGAGGATTTCTCATTGAAAATAACACAAAAGCACATGCAAAAGCTATTGTGACCATTTTTGTATTAGTTAGATTTCATAGAGGCATTAGTTATGAAATTCCTGAATGTTTTTCTATTGAAACCCTATAGAAATAAAATTGTATACCTTACATTATCTAGAATAATAGAGACTAGAGTTGGGAAGTTGGAGTTATTATAGGAGTAACTTCATTAGGTTTTCACTATGTATTAAACTGTATAAATGGATTGTAGAGACCTATAGGAGATTTCCTATTCTTGTGGAATCATCACCCCAATTTGGAGGTAATTTGTCCTTGGGTGGATTGGAGCAATAGTGTATGGTGGGATTATAATGGTTCAATATAGGATTATATTCAATCTTTAGACGAAAGATTCACTTTATGTCTATAGTCACTAAAAGGTAATGTTTATCGTATAAGCATGTGAAAGCTAAATATTGATATGATTTTTAATTACCTCACTAATTTCATAGAAATATAGCTACAAACATTGCTCATCAAATTGAGAATGAGGAGCTCTTATGGGACTAGTGATGATCCAGGTGGATGTTGGTGGCCACCAACCTATCCCATTTGGACCCCCACAACTGTCTCTTTCAGCATTTTCAGTTTCCTTAATTGTAGCACAACTTACTATTTTTAGCAATTTGTTCGGGTCCTAAACTTCCGGAGCCATTTTGAGGCCCTAAACGACATTTTTTGGGAAATTTAGGGGCAACATTGGTCCATGGACCGATGCTTCCCTTCTCAAAGTGGTAGTGCTTGGATAGATCTTTCTAACGATCTATTGTACGCGTCAAATGGAGATCGTATGCCAAAGTTACGAACCCTAGAAGATGAAATACCAAACTGTGGGCCCCGTTTGGGTAAATTGGTACATCAAGTGGATGTTGGTGGCCACCCACCTATCTTATTTGGACCCCCACAACTGTCTCTTTCAGCATTTTCAGTTTCCTTAATTGTAGCACAACTTACTATTTTTAGCAGTTTGTTCGGCTCCTGAACTTCTGAAGTCATTTTGAGGCCCTAAACGATGTTTTTTGGAGATCTATGGGAAACATGGGTCCATGGACCGATGTTTCCCTTCCCAAAGTGTTAGTGCTCGGATAGATCTTTCTAACGAGCTATTGTACGCATCAAATGGAGATCGTGTGCCAAAGTTACGACCCCGGGAAGTTGATGTACCAATTTACCCAAACAGGGCCCACAGTTTGGTGTTTCATCTTCTAGGGGTCGTAACTTTGGCATACGATCTCCGTTTTACACATACAATAGCTCGTTAGAAAGATCTATACGAGCACTACCAGTTTGGGAAGGGCAACATCGACCCATGGACCCATGTTGCCCCTAGATTTCCCAAAAAATGTTGTTTAGGGCCTCAAAATGGCTCCAGAAGTTCAGGACCCGAACAAACTACTAAAAATAGCAAGTTGTGCTACAATTAAGGAAACTGAAAATGCTGAAAGAGATAGTTGTGGGGGTCGAAATGGGATAGGTGGGTGGCCACCAACATCCACCTGGATTAGGTGAATTTTCATTCACTATGTATCTAGAGACAAATGTTGAAATAATGGTTTGGGATGAAATTTTCATCTTAAGGATAACAATTATGTGTGTAGTTTAAAGATATTTAGTTTTGGAAAGGATAATTAAAATTATTATAGACATGGTTAAACTAATTTATGTTGGGAGAAAATTATCACTCTTACTAAAAAGAAGCTTTCACATTGTCTCTAGGAAAACAAAATAAAGAAGAATCACTCCTAATGGAATTGAAATCACACTTTGAGTAAAATAAATTACCACATGCTAGAAATGTAAATCACTCATATAGAAAGTAAAATCACACTCACATAAATGAAAGAGAAATGAATGGAAATTTGCTAAACTATTGCTATGATTCTTCAATTCATAGCTTATTTAAATCTATTCCAAGGATTATCTACTATCACCAAGAATTACAAGGATAATGAAGAAGGGGAGAAAAGATAAAATACTCTAACCTTATATTTACAATAAACCATGTGCAACAAACTGAGTCAAATAACTTATTCTCATGAAAATAATTAGTTTTTGTGTGACAATTACTAAAATTAATATGCCTTAAGGATGCGTTGAACAAAAAATGCTTGAACAATTAATGAATAGAAAAATAGAGTCTTTAATATTTAGCATTATTATACTCTTTCATGCAACTATAAATAAAACTTAGATATTGTATAATAATCCTGCTCAATTATAACAACACTAGTGAGTTTATGGGGACTTACCTATTTGGATGCAATACCGAAAGAGAAATGTAAAAGCTACATACGCATCAGAACACACAATAATCCATGCATTGAACAAGAAATCACATACTTCTGTAAATTAATGCTACTTTGTAGAGTACTCAGATACAAAGTATTTTCTTAATTTTTCCAATGAATCCTTCTCAATGGAAGGAATGTCACTTGTATGGTTACTCCTTATCAACTCTTTCGATATATCTTAAAAATTACACAAGTGAATGCATCTAAAACCATTCATTATTTTTATTATTTGGATATTCTTACTTCTCACCCCTAAGTTTGTCAATTTTATCATTAGATAACACATTGATTGTGCAAATGCATGCTCATAAAATCATTCGCTACATCGCCAATTCTCAAGTTGAGAATATCGGCATGATGCCCCTCATTCCATGCAGGAAATTGGGGATAATCATATTTGTGTTGTTGTTGATATGAAACTAGCAATAACAAATATTCCTTTAAGGTTTTCTCTAATTTGGCCATGGAATTTATTTATTTTTCTCATATATCAAACTAGTAACCAAGTTTGGGTGTGTTAAATAATTCCTACAATCATTTAGTATTCCAAATCTAGGTGTATTGCAAGTCCTCTAGAAGTAGCTATAAGACCCATGTAATATTCTTGAAACATAGTCAAGTATCAGTTGAAGGGTATTTGTTCTTCAATAAAACTATAAGTATGGCTAATGAAATGGTGGGTTATAAAAAAAGTCTCTATTTACTATCTTATAACCAATAAAAGTGACAAATGATGACCAATTAGTACCTTTTTTCAAACAATGATATTCAATAGCAAAATAGGGAAGTTATAGGAAAAAGGTAGGCAGAAAAGTGTGCTAAGAAAATTAATAAAGGTGAAAAAATATGTCAAGATAAGTTCCATCATCTTCCCCCAAATAACTCTATTTCATGTCCTCATAAAACACATGATCATTCCTGAATTTAATGTCATTGGTTGGTCATATTAGCATTGTAGTGTTGACATCTATGTCAATGGGGACTTAGTACTATCTATATTATCAGTGGTGTGAATATAATGTTAGTATCCCTCATGATTTGTGATGAGTTATCATTGGTTTTATGAAAATATCCTGATCATATGCAAAGATGTTGATCCATGTAGATGTATTGGGCTAACTAGGTCTTCAAGATCCTGACTTGATGCAGAGATGTTTGACCATTATGTTGATGTCTTGTTGGTTCTAGAGAACATGTTTGGAGGCTTTTTTCCTGCTTATCAGAGAGTTGTAATGGTGTTGCAAAGGGTTTTCATAGTGTTAAATGGTCTGTACAAAGTTGTCATGGTGGACCAAGCTCACCTTTCAAGTTGAGATAAAAGATTGATTTTACTTGTTATATGCCCTATCATCATGAGTTTGATGTTTTCTACTAAGTCATATACATGTTTTCATGGTGTTCAATTGTGTTTGAAGGTTTCTCATTATCTCTCAGGATCATTCCTCAAGTTGAGCTCCAATTGCTGGCCAAAGTAGGCGAAGAACTTGAATTTTAAGAGGCATACACTACTTTCCTTCATAAGAGTAGCATGAATACACTACTTTCCTTTGCAAGCGTAAATCATACCTCCTAGAAGTGAATATCTCCTAAATATGTGCACAATCCAATTGTTTTATTTGTTTTTCTATGGTTTTTGTTTCGTATTTTTGGTCATAAAGGTTAAGATGTTTTTTATGACCTCTATAAGGTGGCTAAAGTGATGAATCTTTCTCATTAAATGAGATTAGTGGCAGACATAGTAAAGTAGAAAGAATAAAGGTCTGTATGAATAGGAATGCTTAGCTCTCCATATTTTTGCATGATTATTACTTGATAATGTCCAATATTTTATTTATAGGTGGAACCTTCGTGATGGAGGTTGGTTCTTTTGAGTGAGAGAGTTAATAGAGTGTATTGAGCACCAATGGTGAGAGGTGTGAGTTTCCAGGATCATATGTTGATATTGTTGTAGTAGAGTGTGCATGGATCAAAAGTAGATACAGATCTTGTGTTGTTCACAGAAATCATGGCTAAAGATTAGTATATGAAAATTTAAGTTGATGGGATTTCTATGGAGGTTTCTAATGTGGTTGTGATTTTAAGGGCCACATATTATTCAATAGTTGTTTTATTTTGTATGGCTGGAAGTTTATTTGTTGTTGGAGCTTCTATGTGAGAGATTTTTCAGTTAGAGTAGATCTTATGTATTCATATTTACTATGTTGTTGATGGACATTATTTTGAGAGTGTGCATGTAGGGTATTTGATGTCTAGAGGTCTTGGGGGATTTTTATATCAATGTTGGCTACTTTATGAGCAGAATTGTATATGTGTGAGCTTGGTTCACTGATATGGATGAGTGTGTGAGAGCCATATCTTGTTTGTTGTTGTTGATTATTGTTGAAAATTTATTTGAGTGTGATGGTATGTTGTTGTTATGTTGAGAGTGGGTGTGTGGGTCAAATTTTTTGTTCTTGTTGTTGTAAGATTTGTGTGCATATTGATTTGGATAGAGAGTGCATTATATGTGGTGATTGATATTATGAATCCAGTTTGAAAATTAAATAAAAGAGGTTCACGGTTGTTTTGTATGTTGAGTATAGGGCCGAGTATAAAATATTTTGAAATTAGGTCCATGAAAATTTGAAGGTTGGAACCTTCAATGTTGTAGGTAGAGGTTTGCAAGTGAGTGGTCACTTTCCAAGGGAGTAGTGGCTTCCCTCAAGTAGAGGCTTCCTTCTAGTGGTAGCTAGAACACTAGTGAGGGTGGTTTCCCTTAGAAGGTAGTGGCCTACATAGTTTCTAAGAGTGATGTCTTCTAGGTGAATGGTGTGTTACATCTTCTTGCGAGTAGAGGTTTTCACAATGGTGGTTGGAAGTGCTTATGTAAAATAAATTTTATATAATAGAAGAGTTATCAATTAAGACTATCTACCAATGATGGATTTTACCCTTGTGGTTTCCACCTTATATCTTATGTCTCATGTGTTGATGATTTGTGTTTTTGTGTTTTGAAGGTCATATGTTTCTTACTTCTAGTGCATGCTTCTCCTTCAATTTACATGCTTAATTGTTGATCTGTTAATCTTTTGTTTGTTAATTAATGTGTTATTAAGTTAATGTTTAAGTAAGGTTAAAAATTGTTCATAAGTCAGACTAATTATTCACCACCCCCCCTCTCAGTAGTGCTCAAGGTTTCTAACAAGTGGTATCAGAGTGGGGCTCTTGGTTGCAGCTTGATCGTTGGAGAGTAGATTTGGGGAGTATTGGTACAAATTAAAAAAAAATATGGAATGAATCCTTCAAGAGTATATTCCCTCATTACTTCAAATTTCAAGGTATGGTATGAAAAGGTAAAACCTCAATTATTATCTTGTGGATCTAACATGTGGAAGTTGGTATGTGAAGGATGTTGCAAGGATCCACCTTCATCTGATGTATTGCACCAAGATTCTCAAGCAAGGTGAATCATTTATAATAATCTCCATAATGTAGTCCTAGAGAAACTAAGCAATTAAAATATGCTAAAGAAATTTGGAGCAAATTGGAGATCATATTTGGTGGTGATGGTGGCAGCACTAATGGATAACTAGAGAAGAGTAGTAAAAATAATAAAAAGAAGAAAGGACCTTAGAAGCAAGAAGATTAGCCAAAAGAGTCATATCCTCCTAGTGCAAATGGTTCAGTTGATCATGAGAACAAATTAGAAAATAAAGAATCAAAGACATTGCAGAAGGATGGATCCAAAGGTATAAATTTTAATGATTTTCTTCCAAGTTATACTTTCTATGCTTTTGATTCTAGTATTGCTAAGTTTCCTAGTGAACATGAGGATAATATTAAGCTTCTTAGAGCTAAGCATGAGTCCACCATGGATGTAATAGAGACATTATCCACTGAGCTTAGTATGAAAATCTCTTACAAAGATTTGATGAAAAAGAGAATTTGCGTATAGAGGAAATCCTTAGCGTGAAGATTCAGTTGCAGGGAGACAAAAGAATAGAGGATGTATTGAGAAATCTACCAAAGGAGAATTAAGGCTGAATTGGAGGCTTGGAAGGTGAATTGTTCACCATGAGAAAATGGTTGCAGAAGGAGAATGTTCATTTGAAGTAAGACGAGAGCACTAAGATCTTGGATAGTATGCTACATATCCAAATATCTTCTATGAAAAAATATGGTATTAGCTTTAGATAGTTTAGGTCACAAATAGGAAAGAGTAAAAAAGAAGTACCAAAGAATCCTGTAGTGAAGAATGGGCCCAAAAATGCTATTAATGAAGGAAAAATACAACAAATATCTCAACATCATCTAAGAAGAGAACTAAGAGGAGCTTTCAGATCTAAAAAACCATTTTCTCCTAAAGTTGGTAGTTGCAAATTTTAGAGCAGGAGCCAAAACCCCTTTTCCTCCTTGATGGATTAGATTGAGTGCTCCCTTTGTCACAATTTTGGACATGTGGAGACTAATTATAGAAGAAGAATGCACACATCTATGTAACTATTTGGTCATCCAAGAAGAGTATGAACCTTCAAGTTTATAGGTTCATTTTATGGTCATTGTTATTCTTGTAACATGTTTGGACATAAGTCAATTGATTACATATCTAGCATGAGGAGTTAGAGATCCAACATCAGTAAAATAAATCATATCCTTTGGCTTCATATCTTGGTCATGCAGAGTTTTATGTCTGCCAAAATTTCACACACATTGAAAAATATTGTATGTTGTCTAGATTCTTTAGACCATGTAGTAAAAAGGGCGAGAGTGACGAGAGTGCTCAATCAAGGAAGCAGCCAAGGACCATGTGGAAGGAATAGGAGAAGAAACTAGCATAGTGTGGTATTTCTCTTTGCTCGCGTGATGAGGATGATAAGTGGTACATTGAAAATGGATGTTCCCACCATATGTCAAGATATAGGAGAATATTTCACTTTTTGAAGAGATTCGAGAGTGGCCATGTTTTTTTGAAGGTAATCAACCAACAACAGTGTTGCGGTAAGGAAAGGCCAACCTTCGTGAAAATAAGACCAATCCAAATGATGTGTGTCTAGTTGAAGGTTTGAAGCTCAATACCTTGGGGATGAGAAAAATTGTTGATGGAGGCAAGGAATTTTTCCTCAACTCTAAAGGTTACTTCATCCAAAAAGAAGGATCAAAGAGAGTGATTTCCAAAGGCGTTAAGACACTAGACAATATGTAAATGTTGAAGGGAAGACTGAGAAGAAAGAAGAGATCAAAGAAGTAATCTTCCTCATCATATTTTGAATAGGAGAGATAAACACCGATTTCTTTTTTTTCTTGCATGAAATATTTATTTGATTGCACAAATGTATGTGAAGCCTTCATAGCCTCGGGAGTGGGGGTGGCATGGAAGATTATGGAATCATGGATATGTGTATGTTTTTTGGTAGTAACAAAATGACTGATCATGAATCTACTTGCACATTTAGGTCCGTGGGATCAACATGATCATTGGAGGTATAATGAGCTCAAGGGGAGATATTATTTCACTCATACTTTCACTCATTTTTCTTATAACATATTTATTCTTTTGTTATCATGGGATGGACAATGTGAATAAACCATATTTGTAACCATTTATGATCATCATTGTCATTGGCTATGTTTTTATAAAGTTGTTCATGTATTTTTGTGAGAGTTATAGTGCCTTGAAGTTAGCCATGTATATGTTATAGTTGTGTATTATCCTTGTTGGGGTATGTCTTGGTGAGAATGGTGATGTTAGGCATGCATAAACATTGATGTATATTTAGGCCATGTATACATTTCGATATACAATTATTGTATTGGATGAGTATGAGAGAGGGAGGTATTTGGCAGGAATTGTAATAGAAAATTTATATCAGCCACGTGTGCTCTTTTGTGAGCAATACCAACCCTATAACTTTGTCTTCATCATCAACTTCAAGTTCTTCACCTGCCTTAGCCACCAATTAGAGCTCAACTTCAGGAGTGAGCCTGAGACATCATGAAAAACCTTCACACACAAATTGATATCATGAAAAAATGTATATGACTGAGTACAAAGAATCAAACTCATGATGACAAGGCATATACCAAGTGATATCAATATTGTAGATCAACTTCAAAGGTGATATTGGTGCATCATGAAAACCTTCTACAAACCCTTTAAAACTATGACAACCATCTACAAACCATTAGAAATCTCTGATAAGCATGAAAAAATCCTCCAAACATGTTCTTTGCATGACACAAGACATCAACATAGTGGTCAAACACCTTTGGATCATGTCAGGATCATGAAGACCTAGTTGGACAAACACCTCTACATGGATCAACATCTTTACATCATATCAGGATCTCCGCATCAAACCAATGATAACTCGTCACAAATTGTGAGGAACACTAACATCTAGTTGACATCAATAATCATATAGATAGTACTAAGTCACTCTTGACATTAATGGCAACTTGCACCCCCTTCGGCATTGATGTCAACCTCAACCTCATCTCCACAACTATGCAATTGAAATAAACTCTCTCCATACCCCATCATTAACTCCTAGAAGTGAATTTGTCCAAAATATATGCCCACTCCAAATGTTTTATTGGTTTTTCTATGGTTTTTGTTTAGGATTTTTGGCCAAAAGGCTCAATGTATTTTCTCTAATTTCTACAAGGTGGTTATGGTGAAAAATGTTTCTCAATAAATGAGTTTAAGAATAGATCTCGTCAAGGGGAAGGAATGTTGTAGTATGAATAAGAGTGGTTGGCTCTCCATATCTATGTGTGATTATTGCTTGATCATCTTTGATTTTTTATTTATAGAAGGAATCTTTGTGATGGAAAGGTTGGTTATTTTGAGTGAGAGAGTTAATCTAGTGTATTGAGAGTCAACAGTGAGAGGTGTGATTTTGTGAGAGTAGATGTTGATACTATTGTATGGGAGAGTGCATGGATCAGTAGAAGATACAAAGTTTGTGTTGTCTGCAAAATTCATGATTGAAGATTAGTTATATGTAGAGTTAACGTGATGCAATTTCTATGGAGTTTACTAATGTGGTTGTGATTGTAGGGGTCGCATATTATTCATTATTTTTGTATTTTGTATGGCTTCAAGTTTATTTGTTGTTGTAATTTCTATGTGAGAGAGTGGTAATGATTTGCTACAATGTTTTAAGTTAGAGTATATGCTATGTATTCGGATTTATTATGTTGTTGATGGAGATGATTTTGAGAGTGTGCATGCAGGAGATTTGATGTGTGGAGTTGTTACTGAATTTTTGTATTGATTTTGGATTCATTATGAGCAGAGTTATATATGTGTGATATTTGTTTCTTAATATGGTTGAGTTGTGAGATATGTTGTTGATTATAATTAAGAGTTGATTTGACTGAGATGTGTTGGAATTATGAGTAAGGTGTTGTCCTTGATGGAAACCTGCTTGATAAAGATGTCAACATGATTGTTATGTAGATGTGACAGGTGAGATGGATAAATGAATATGACTTCATAGATAGGAGGATGATAAAGATGAAGTTTAGGAAAGTACACAGAGGTCCTATGAAGAGAAGCCACGTACATACCCATGTATGATGTGTTATCACTCATATTTTCCTTGAAGTTGTTAGAAGAAGGAAAGGGGTCCGAGGTAACCACAAACCAATCTGTTAGTACAGGTTATAGCCAACCCATACTTAGGGAGGGCTCTCTATTTATGATTTAGCTTTTTTTTTGGGATATTAGGCTAATTATGATAGCTTGGGGGGTTTTCATTTTGTTTGGAGGTGGAATTTAGGAGAAGATGGATAGAACAAGGTATTTTAGGCCATTGGGCTATGATCAACTGGATGATGGCTTAACTGGATCAAGTTGATTTAACAAAGGAGAGTTTCATAGGGTAAGATAACTAAACAAAAGACAAATGATAGCTTCAAATTGGTGAAATGGTCTTCAACAAGGAGGAAGGGAAACTAAGAATCCTTCAACATAGTCCAAGATGAGGGAAAGTGGGTGCTCATTAACAAAAAGTAATTAAGTATTCTTTGTTAAATGGCCATAGTGATAAGCTATGAAAGTAGAGAGCACTTAAGAATTCCCTACCTATAATAGTCTAGAAGAAAACATTAAGAAAAATAAACGATTTGAAGACAAAATGCAGTAAAGCTCCTTGTAAAATATAACTTTTTGTTTATCATTCAGATATGAAACACATATGAATATTGATTAAACCAGAAAAAATGTAAAAACACAAGATATAGAATACTTATTTGTTTCTCATTTGACACAGGTATCTTGTAAAAGTCCTTTGCTTTATTAATTTGTTCTAGCCAGCCATACAAAAGTTGTTCAACAACACTTCAATTCCAAAAGTAAATAATCTACAAAAATGTCTAAGAATCCACCCTCAATACTTTGAACGAGGAAGTCTTTATACAAATGTTTACATCAAAATATCTCCTAACTAAGAGAGATATATTCTAGGAAAACTAAATATCTCTTACATGAATATAGAGATAGATGGTCTTGAATGTAGAAATAGAATGTGAATTGATTGTTGTTGTCCCTATTTTTCTGAAGGAGCTAGAGGCGAGTCCTATGAACATGCATGTTCCTACCATGCTAGTAACTTTGTGCTGGAGATATGATTTTATCTTTTCACTGATACTCTTTCAACTGTATCTGATAGTCTTTACCTGTTCACCATTTTTCACCCTTTTTACCAAAATTTACTGTGGTAATTATTTCTCTTTACCTTACTTAAGTCATGGTAATTTATAGGATGCCAGTCATGTTAGACAACCAATCATCTTTTGGTATTCATGTCCTTGTCAGCTTCCTATAGATTTCATTTGATTCAATATATTTCACAAAATTGGGTTGCACTATGAAAAGGTGCTTCACTTCACGTTCAATGTAAAAAAGGTTCTCCAAACCATCATAGAGAACTTTCCTTGTGGGCAATGCCTTGACTGCAGATGAACTGGCCTGACTGTCAGCTGATGCAACGTGTTGATGTAGTCTATCTGAACCATTAGTTTGTCATTGACGACTAAAGGACTTGGGAGTCCTTTACTTTTTAAGATGCAAAATTTCCTCATGAACTCATCGATATCTTCCTGCATGATTAGACATCCGTGTTCCAGGCCTTCCATGAGATTCTTTTTTGTCAATACTTTCTTTATTTCGAGGATGGTAGCGGTCCTGTTCTCAATGTTTATTTGTTCCAACTATTGCCTGTTTCTACTGTTTAGAAAATTAATTAACTGGATTGCCTCTTTAGGCTTTCTACCCAATTCCTCTTTGGTCTTTCGAACTTCTTCAAGAGCAGGCTTAACCAAATCAATTTGTTCAAAAATAATTTGAATTAATGACCAAATATCATTGATGGAATCAACGATATTGGTCCACAATATTCTCTGGACCTCTGTCAAGGGATTTTCAAATGTAAGGTCTTTCTCTAGTGCTTTAATATGTTGAGTTAAGCCTTCGTTTTTCTTTTTCTCTTCTGCATAATTGATTTTTGATATATCGTATTTTTGCTCCAAAGTAGTGAATTTCTCTTTCACTTTCTACAGTTCTGTGACTTGGAGTTTCATCACCTCCATGGATTTGATTAAGTCCTCTATACTCTGTGTTGGTGTACCTGTCTGTGATGTACTTGTTACTTCTATGGGTGCAGTTATTGCCAAAAGAATATTTTGTGCTAAAGCTGACGCCAATGTAGAAGGGACTATTGTTGAAGCTATAGGTATTACAGTATGGGGTTGTGTGGTCAAATCACTTTGCCTTGACTATAGTGCTTTCTCTAATTGCTGCTTTGTTTCTTTTAATTTCTCATTTAGTTGAATGATCAAGTCCATAAGCTATTCTTCATTTTTCTTCTCAATCACTTCAGCAGTCTGAGGGTGAATGAGTGGTAGAAATTTCAATTGTTTCCTAAGTGTAGCTAAATCTTCATTTTTCTTCTTTATTAGGCTTTGTTCCACCTTGACATCCTTTAGGTCATCGTCCAACTCAATAATCAACTCCTCTAATGGTTTGATTTTGTTGTCTTTTTCCTGTGAGGAGGCCTTTTCTAGTTGCAATTGGGCAGTAGTGTTTCTTAGTGAATTTTGCAACCTATGTGCCATCTTTTTCTTGCTAGTTAGTGTAGAATAGACCATCTCTCCTATTTGTTTGTGCAATTCTATTTGGTCTATTGGGAGGATGTCTTTAGCCATGACTTCAAAGTCAGTTTTGAAAGCACTGTGGGCTTCAGAAAGCTCATCTGCATTTTGCCTTCTTTGATGTCAAAAGTTGACATCAATCTAGTTTGGTTTGAAGGGACCATCGTTAAATACTGAGTATAGGCTTAGGCCTTTAGCTACCCATTCTTTGTCTTTATCTCCTTGAATTTTCCCTTTATATCTATAACTTTCTTATAGAAACACCTGAGAGATGAAACTTCTATACTCTATTGTCTTCCTAGTTCTTGCCTCTGTGAACTAAGGGTGTCCCACCTGTGTGTAAACTATCTGTTCCTTCCTTTCTCATGCTCTTTGTAGTTTCTCCAATGAAATATTCCTCTAAAAAATGATTCAACCTTTGCCTCTTAGCAAAGGTTTGATCTGTAGGTCTACTAGAAGGGGTAGCTACTTCCCTATCTCGTTTCAAGTTCTTTTCCTAATTCAGAAGAGTCTGCACTATTGGGGGATTTCCCATATTTGTAGGAGCTAGGTGTGGCTATGGTGGAGCTCTTTCTTTAGATATTTCAGGCTACTCTGATACTTCTGGCTATTCTGATACTTGTGGTTGTCCTATTTGTTCTGATGTAGGAACACGGGTTTCTTGTGTTTGTTCATGTGATGGCTCTATTGTGGGAGTACTAGTTTCCTGTGTTGGCTTTGGAGAATTTTCAGCTGGCATTTGTACAAAAGAGTCCAGGTCAAGTCTTTTCTCCAAATATTTCATCACATTCTCAACTTCAACTTTATCACTATCTTCCTCTATTAATGTCCCTTCTCTCCATTCATTTAAATTGGCATATTGTTCTATCTCAAGGATTCTGTGATGGATGTATGGTGTCATCTTATGTTTTACCCTCCCGTCACCGATGAAACCATGAGGGTTAAAAATCCAAGAAATGATTTTCTTTAGTCTCACTTTTGTTTCTATGATTTCTTCTACTCTTTTCCCTACCTCTCTATTGTTACACATAAATGGGCCTAAGTGGTCTTTGATCCTCAATTGGGCTTTCTTCTTTGCCTTGGTGATATGAATTTAGTCATAGTTTAACACTTGCCTGTAATATTCTAGGACAAACAATCTCATAGGAACATACTTAGGCAGCTTGAAAGGAGGGAGTTCACAACCATCGATTAAGATCTCAGTGTGATTCTAGTACAAGTACCAGTCACCTATCTTGTACTGCTTTCATAGTTGAAGGATTCTCTTAATATCATCACTGATTCTTGGGGGATGATGTCCTATCAGCATAGTGGTTACAGCATAGACAAATTGATTTATGAATTCATTGTATGAATAGGGAGAAGTGTATGAGTAATCGAAGATGGAAGTCCAGAAAATGGATGATCTGGGATTACCTCTGGTATTGAGCTTATTCACAAAGAATGGGAATTTTCAGTTTGGTAATATAGGAAGAGGTGATACAAGACTGTCGAATACTTGAACAATCTCTCATTTTCCAATCTCATGAAGTGATCATGGATTTTTTCAGCGATGAATGTAGCATAGTCATACTTAGCAGCAGGGGGCTGGCCAAGGGTGAAGATAGTCAGATAAGAAAAATTCATTTCATCCACATATTCATTGCTTGCGAAACTAAGAATACAGGCAATCATGGTAATAATTTCCCTCCCTAAGCTTGTAAAAGCACCTGTCAAGTAGGGTGGAGGGTTTTCTGAAATGTATTGTTCTATCATGAAAATTTTGCAAACTTTGGCATTCTCTAAGCTGGATAGTTTGGAAGATTTGTCAAGTAAATAATAGACAGAGGGGTAAGGTTCTGACTAGGTTGCAACTGCAATATTTCATTGATGGAGTCTGTTGTAATGGTAAAAAGGATTTGTTGGTTGGGGGACATTATAGCTTTAAGATTAGGGTCATAATTTGCATGGCACTCGTGAACAATGTATGGGAAAATGTGCACAAAAGGGAATTGGTACTTTGGGAGATTTGATTCCCACAGGCCAATATTGTCAACATTATTGAGGTAAAGGTTCCAGTATTTACAATGCAGTCTCTAGCTGGAGTCATCAAATGTTAGGTCTTTTATTTGAAAATCTTTATCTGCTAAGGGCAGATAATCCAAATCTTTATGAGGAGTAGTGGTAGGAGGTACATTGACGGCTACGGGGATTTCCATTTCTAGTTCTTGTGGATTCGGAGATGGAAATGGGGTTTTTTACTAAAGTTGGTGAAAACAAAGGGTCCTGGGAGTCTTTAATTTTAAGTTCCGCAACTAAATTACACTGAACTTTGTGGTTTTCAATGTAATCATAGAGGAAATTAAGTATTTACAGGGTTTCTGGAAGGAAACTGGTAAATACCTATTTATGGAATGATTGGAAATGGAGTACTGGCTCACTGGGTGTAAATTGTGGGCTGGAATAGCGTCAGACTGCGATTTTCGAGGTAGTTGATGGTTGGAGTACAAGATGGTTGAATTCACGTTCTGGTTGAATGCATGAGTTTTTAGAATAAGGATGGAAAATAGATTAACTTTGTTTTTTATGCAAAGTCAAATTTTTTGGCGAGCTTCGTGATATGAACAGGTGGTGTCAGTAGGGAGGCGACTTGATGTTTTGTCATTAGCGAGATACGGTAAGCAGGTTTCATCACATTGCTTTTGGAGGGTTAATGGTATTCGGGGGGAGCAGTGTGATTCCATACATCTTTTGACACGTAGTATCGAAACTATTCATGAAACCACTCACATCGCGTGCTAAAGGTTGACCAAAAGGCCCACGCGATATGAGTGAAGGCCGTCAGATCTGAAGGATCCAATCGGACAGTGGTCGGGTTAATGACATGACTAATGGATAACAAGGGCGGGCCTAATATTAATTAAAGGTGTTAATCATATCGGGGGCAATTTGATTGGTTGGTGTTGGATTCCTATACCAATAGGTTTCATCTTTCATGATTGACAGTGGAAGGGCTAAATATGTTCATCATTGCAGGCTGCAAAGGTTCCATATTTTGTGTACATACTACAAAAATTTAAAAAATGAAAAGAGGGTATGCCTTAAAAGAATAATCAAAGGGCAAGAAAATCAAGTGGTCAAGAGAAAAGTGAAAATGAACCCCAAACTAAGGACCAGGAAAGTGGCCAGTCAAAATGCCACTACTAAGCTCATTTGGCAGTGTCATGTTATCCAAGTACTGCTGCTAATCACACTGGATGGATGGCCCAACAATCTAAACTGGACCATGCCATGGTTAAATTGCTTGTTGCAGAATAGAGAATGTTTCCTGACCAAACAGCTTAAGCTTGGCAGATGACTAGCTAGGTAGAGAAATAAAGGTGCCCAACTGCTTAATCTGGGGCGTTGGAAGAAATAAGGGTAGATATTAGATAGGAGGGTAGTCAAAAGAAAAGAGGAAAATCAGGGTCTGCTAGTTCAAGTGCACCCACTTTAATGAAGAAAAAATGTTAGGATTACTAGGATGGGTAAGTAGTGCAAGCTTGTAGAAATGGAGAGCCATCACCAATTGGCCAATTAAGTGCAAAAACTTATGCCACTCAGGGTGTGGGCATTAAAGAAAAAGAATGGAGGACAAGCACTGGAAGCATGTCTAACTTCCCCAGTTTCCCCCAAAAGTCATTTCTTACTAACACTCCAAGGGTCTTGAGATCTGCCCAGGTCTCCAGTTCCACTCCATTACATCACATGCCACTTGGTCAAACCATGGAGTTCAAGCATGAAAAGAAGCCACATTTCTTGTGTAAAAACATCCTTTTTTCATCATTTTCATCTATCCTCAATATCCTAAGTCAAGTTTCATTTTAACTTGGCTTCACCCCTTCATTCACCTCACAAATCATATTAATCACTAACCTATGATCTAGCTCCCTAACTTCCCCCTCCCCCAAGTGATATAGCCATATCCCTTCCTTGGGAAATATTAACCCCTCAAGGGTTAGTATTAGCCCTAAATCCTCCGAAAAACTATGGGTTTGAGAAAAACTATGGTTAAAGGGCAAAAATCACTTTCCCCGCCCTCATTTACCCTTTTCCCCCTTTCCTCCGCCCTAAACCATTTATTATAAAGTTTTGAAATAAAAAGATTTTAAATAAATACACGCTTAATAAACCCGAAAAACCCATAACCTAAGGTTCTAAACCCACCCTGCGCCCCATTTATTAAACGATTATTATATAATCGGGCGGGTCCCCTGTCGTTAACCTGGCGGCATATCACGATCGCCGCCCACCGTCAGATCATCTGCCCCGCCCATCCTACGGTGGGCAGTCGATCCTCCTATAGAGTTGCCCAGCCTTTTGCGTCCGAGGGATGGGCGGTATTTCCGCCGTACCCCCGCCACGCGTCAGGCGTTGGGGTTGTTCGCTGCCCCCCCCTCCAAACCACTTACCACCTAAGAGCCTGCTGGGGAGAGCTTACCGCCCTACCCCCATGCTGACGTCACGCCCCCGTCAGCGTGACGTCACCCCACCTTTCCGCCACCATGCCTCCACGTCACCCCTGCCCTCCACGGCGCCCTGTCCACCCTGCCACCGTGTCAGTGCCACCTAGGCACCCACGTCACCTGCCACGTCACCTTGTCTGTACCTGGGCCCATGATGACATCACCATGATGTCATCACAAAAAGGCGCCAATATGCCAAAAATGCATAAAAAGGCGTAAAAAACCGTTATTTTGCATTATTTTTTACAAACGCCAGAGCTCCTCTACAAGCGAATTTCAACTTCCAACGGTCGAAAAGCAAAAGTAGTCCGCCAAAGTCACTGTCACCTCCATTGTCAACCCAACCACCTGCAATTCAGCCAGTTCGACTGGTGAAAACACCTCGTACGCCATTAAAACCAGGTATTTTGCCGCAGGCACCCTCTTCTCCACTGTCCTCCATAAAATCCTGTTCTCTGCTTAAGCAACTCAGTTTAAGGACCCACACTGTGGAAATTCACCCCTAAAATCTACCTAAGAAAACTCTGAAACCCGTGACCCGCGGTGAAATCTACCTATTTTTCACAAAAAGCAGCTAAAAAGCCAAGCCACAGGCTAGAAGAACTAAATTGTCATTTCCCTCACCTCTGCTAAGCAATTTTCTGCAAATAACCAGCTAACCAGCTCAAAAACACTCCGCTTCCTCAAAATAGAGTACCCCACAGATTGATTAAGCCTGTGACAACCTCCTTGAACTACCAAAACTGCTCACTGCAAATAGAGAGCAGTAAGCCATTCCTCAGAACTCACACCAAGCTTGAAACACAGTAAAACCACCAGCAAGACCAAGACAATGGCCACTCCAGCTGCTCTGGATGTTTTGCCTATAAATCCACCCAACAGAGAGCTAGAAACTATACCATTGGTGGACAGTGATGCCCTCATCACAAACTTTGTGGCAGAGAGAAACCATTTGCAGACATATTGCCAATTAAGAAACAGTCACTTGGACAACAGTGACCTGTATGGGGTCTGGCAATCTAATCTACCCAACTACTTTCTGCCTTCTGTCAACATTTTCCCTGAAATCATCCACCTATATGCAGAGAACTATGACCAGAAACTCAGGGCTGTGAAGTCTCCATCTGGGAGCATCCTCTTCTATATAACTCCAAACTCCATCAACCAGATGCTCAACTACAAACAGACCCAGTTGCTATACCCCTTCTCCATGAACTATTTGCTGGATGAGAGCTCCAGACTTTCTGATTCAGACATTGCTGCCATAGCTAGGAAATTCATGAAGGCAGACTGCCAGCCCTCTGGGCCACCTCCTTTCTCCTATGAAGATTTCAATGAGGTTGGCAAGCTACTGATAGACACGCTGACCTCTGTGCTGGGGTTCACCACAAACAAACATGTTGATATAACTGTGCTGGTCATGCTCTCTGCATACAGCCTGATGAAGCCCCTTGCTATGAAATACAATTATGCCAAGTACATTGCCAATAAGATACATGATCAATTGACAAGGCTGGATAGGGAGGAAATATTCAGATATTCCTCATACATCTATCACTTATTCTTGTACTACCAGACAGATAGCTTCCAGTGCTCAATCAAGAAGCTAGACTCACAGGGTGAGAGAAGGTCTGTGATCTTCTGGTCTTCAGTCTTCCATCAAGTACAGAATTCCCCTTACTCTTACTGCGAATTCATTGATCAGTTTGTATATCTGGTTACATGCCTCTTGAAGAGGACACCTCCTATCAGATTGTCCAAGGATATGCAGAAGTTCTTGTAGCTATCTAGAAGCTACAAGATTGGTGATTGGTACTTGTACCAAAACCACACTGTCATCAGAATTTATGGATGTGAGCTCTGTCCCTACAGGCTCCCAAAGTATGTCCCTATGAGGCTATTTGCCCTGGAGTATTATAGACAGCTTATAA
>APFE031347400.1:0-14244 GCA_000404065.3 Pinus taeda
CCCAAGTGATGTAAATGCCACAGAGAAATTGATCAAGAAGAAGAATGAGGACATAGCAGCCCTCAAGAAACATCTCAAGTTACCTCATTTGCAGCACCCACGGACAAAAGAAGTCCTAGAAAGCCAAACCAATCATGAGGAAATGATCGACTTGGTGCCGCAACTGAATGACCAGTTAAAGGAGATGGATAGCTTGATCTAGCTCAAAAAAGCTAGCATTGATAATTCTCCTACAATTGTCATTCCAACAATGACCATAGTTGTACCTTCTACTATAGCAGCAGTATTAGCTCCCATTTCTCCAATGGTCATTGCACTATCAACATCTGCACATAGTACATCAACAACAGGATCAACAACAACAACCTCCACAAGTGAAGAAGAAAACAGGCTAATCAAAGCAATGGAAGAAATTTCCATTCAGACAAATGAGATGAACAAACTGAAGGAGAAAGTCAGTAGCCTTGAGACAAATTGCAAGCTTACCCAGATCATGCATAAGGAAGAACAACAAAGGGCTACAAGGATGAAAGAAAGGATAAAAAGCCTAGAGAAGGAACTAACATTAACTAAACCTTTAGGTAAGGCTAAAGAACAACCATGGGCCAATATCATTGACTCTATGAATGATATTTAGTCATCCATCCAGGTCATATTTGAGCAGATAGATTTAATAAAGCGAGCTACAGAAGACATTGAAAGGGTTAAAACAGAACTTGGAGATATGCTAGAGGAAGTAACAAGAATCATCCACTTCCTTAACTCCAAGAATAAGTATAAGCTACAAGAGCTTGAGATACTTGACAGGACAAGTACAATTTTGGAAGTCAAAAGAGTCCTCACCAAGAGGAATTTGATGTTGAATTTAGAAGATAAGTGTCAAAACATGCAACTAGTCGTTGTCAGGTTCATGGCTAAGTTTGAACTTTTGAAGGAAGAGGGATTACCTAATCCCTTAGTAATAAATGAAAAATTAATGACATAGGTAGATTACAACAAAAATATCAGGGAAGTAGCCAAAGAATGGGTAATCACTTCATCCATGAAAGGCATGCCAATAGGCAAAGTGTTGTACCAAACGTTTGAAAACGTGTTTTACCTCCAGCATGAGGTAAAACACTTGTTTATTAATAAGCCTACTTTTGCCAAATATACGGAGGAAAATGAGATATACAGAAAAATTATCAATATCCAATTACCAGATGAAGAAATATGGGAAAAACTGAATGATTTACTATAGTAAAAGGACAGTAAATTATAAATCTACAGTAAAAAGTGAAACATCGAAGTAAAAGGATATTGACAGGTCAGCGGGATTAAAGTGTATCAGATGAAAGAGTATCAAGTGAAAGATTAAAGTAAAATAGAACAACCAGTGTGAAGACCAAACAGCCAAGCAGTATAAAGGGAAAAAGATCAAAGAGCAAAGCCAACACAACCTTGATAACATGAATAGCAAGCATCAATTCAATAGCTGTCTCTATCTTCTTGCAAGAAGATATTCCTTTTTTCCTAGATTAGTTCTGAAAGTAGTTTTAGATATTTTGTAATTCCTTTTGTATAAATACTTCAAAATTAGAAGTATTATGGTGGATTATTTTATATTTGTAGAGTCATTTTGATCTTAAACCTAAGGGTGATTGTACCATTTTCAAGTCAACAGACTGGAGCAAGTAATAAAAGCATTTCGCTATAGGATTCATGAGATGAGCCATTTGCAGTGAAGTACTTTATTTGTGTGATTTTTTTACCTTCTTATGTGTTTCATAATCTTAAATGTGTTCTAAATCTAAATGAATTAACTGGATATATCACTCAGAATTTGTTTAATTACACTTTGTTTTTCATAGTTAGTCATTTACATGTTTTCCTCTAATACCCGGATTTGAGAACCCTTAATTTCTCTCCCATCCCGGTTTGAACTCTTTCATTCATTCCAAATTCTGGCCTAGGAACCCTTAATTTCTCCCTGGATCTGACTTGAAACCATCCCACCATTTAGCCTTTGAGATCTGCAGTAACTCATCTATTCTTGTCCTGTAGACATTGTCCTTAGAATTGAATCCAATCTTGTTTGTCTAACATTAGACTCCATAGCCCAATGGCAGAAGCAAACCTCTTTTCATCTAAGTAAAGTGATCCCACCACCCAATTTCAAAACAAAACCCAAGTGCAAGCAATAACTAGCCTAAAATCATCTTAACTAAGACAAAGTTAAATTATAAAGAGAGAGCCATCTCTGAGCATCAGGAAGGCTAGGTCCTGATCTCCAAAAGTGGTTTGTGGTCACCTTTGATTTTTCTTTCTTCATTAATTTCAAAAGAAATATCAGAGTGATAATAGTACTAATATAGATTGAACATACAAAATTGATTTCTATGCATAAATGACAATTTTTTATGAGTTTATGATGTGAACATGTTAGCTAGTGACTATTATGGATATCATGACCTTATTTATTTTTGAGTTGATATGTCATGAAGTTATATCATGCTAATCTGGATTGATTATGCAGACAAGATAGCCTCCCTTGAGATACATTAAGGTATGTGCTTTCTTATGTCATATACTTTGTGCTTGAAATTTTGATTGTGTCGTTTAATTGGTGTTTGAGTGTTGGTGCCTATTATGTCACCTATTTGTTGTTTGAATGTCTGATTACTTGCATGATATGAGAATTTATCTGTAAGATTGCATGAATGAATGGTCTTGTTTTAAGATGATTGCACTAACACATATGTGTTGAGATCGCTGACATGTACTTGAGTGAAACCGGTGACAGTTGTAGTGTTATGTCTAATGACTATGAGTTGACTGTGAATTATGACATTATTTCTAGTCTTGGTAAAGGTTGATTAAAAAATTGATAGATATGATTGTCTTGATATTTAGAACGGTTGTTTGACATGTGTAAATAGTGCAGGAAACATGCTTGGTATCAACATGAAAAGGAAATAGTTTATGTGTTTATATAACTAACAATTGGGTGATGTTATAGTGCATAGTAATACTCAATTGCAACAAGGAAAAGGTCAAAGAAAAGAATTGGGAAATAATTCTTTTGGCTATGTTTCGAAACCCTAATTCCAAACGAATGAGTGATTTGCATACATGAAGTCTTCTTAACCTTAATCTTGTTTGACATTATGTGGATATGTGCTAGATTCATGGAGATTTATTTGACAGGTATATTAGCTAGCCTCTAGTTACAGGTGGATCTTGTTAGCGCGAGTTGCTCCTAGACTGCAAAAAGAGTAAGCCTTACAAATCACGATTTCATTTCAAAATTTAAAAGGGTTTTTTGAGTGGTGGGATGGCTTTTGAAGGATGTTTTGAAATGATTGTGTTCCTCTTTAACTTTCATGCATTTGGCAAGCTATGCCAAGCATAAATTGTGTGGTTAAGTGAGTAATATAGGGGAGCAGAGGAAAGAGAATAGGTAGCTGATAATTATCCTTAGAAAATAAGTATCTTAAGACAATCACTTCAACTACATAAAGCCTTGTAACAAACTTTGTTTTTTGGTAAGGAGGATAATAGTTAGAAAGTAGGAAAATGTATAAAGTATTTCACAAATCATTTGTGAAACCTTCACTAACAATTTCTACTTAAACTGATATTATGATTTATAGGAAACTGGATAGTAGATAAGTCATCATTAGATCCTCTTAATGATTCTCACTCATACTATACTAGCTGTTGTAATTTCTCATTTAAAAGATTAAAACGGGCTTGACATGGAAGACAACAATTAGGAAGTAAAAACATGTATAAAGTATCTCATAAATCATTTGTGAAGCCTTCGCTAGCAAGTTCTACTTTAACATATATTATAATTTACAGAAAATTAGATAGTAGATAAGTCATCATTAGATCCTCTTAATGATTCTCACTCATACTATACTAGCTACTGCGAATTTATAATTCAGAAAATTGAAAATAGGAGATAGAAGAACCACACATTAGAAATGAGTTGAATCACAAAATCCTCCAGCATGAAGTGTAGAAAAATCTATTTTATTAAGTTGAGTCTTCAGGTGAACCAAAATCCAACCCTGAAATGATATTTACAAAAGATAGATATAGGGAGAGAGGCACCAACTACAACTCTCCTAAATTGGTGGTTCCACTATTTTATTATTACATGGGTGTATTTCAGATAATAAAAACATATCCCATTGAATTAGAACCGAAAGTATAGGTGTAGATGAGAAGAAGAGGAAGAATGACACTTTGTTGCTGGAAAAACTAACTGGCTGTCCCCTTTGCTGCTGAATTTTATCTTTATGGTCTTGCCTATTGAATGGCCATATGCCTTCATTAAATATAACCTTCAACAACCTCATAATTGTCTCATATCCATCATCTTTCTTATCCATATCGTTATGAGTTGTTGTCTTCCAAAACTGGCTCGGAGGTTTGCTGCTAACAGTTGTATATTTCTGTTGAGACAGGTGCTATCGGAAATACGTGTAATAGCGAAGAAAAAAAAAACAAACAAACAAACAAAACAAAAAACAAAAAACAAAACAAAAAAACAAAACAAAAAACAAAAAAAACAAAAAAACAAAAAAAACAAAACTAGAAACATTTCTGACATTTTCGGTAAGATAACGTTTCCACTTCAAAACTTTAACAAAAATTCTTCAGAAATACCTTTCATTCCATGTGAGTTGCAGCCTTTGCAGGATTATCCAAGTTGGTTTTAATTCTAGCAAATTTAGACCTTGAGATTTTGGTTGTTTCTCCTTTGATGATGGTCTCATTCTTTTCTACTTCTTTTTGGATCTTTATTCTTTTGGAAGGCTCTGATGGTTGGTCCATGGGAGCTTTACATGTTTTCTTCTTCAAGGATCTTTTGATTTCTGCAATTGAACGATCCTCAGTCTGCAACTTTCTAGGTTTTTCTTCTATAACTATTACTTCAATCAGCAAACTAGGATTATTTAGGGCCTTTGATTTCAGTCTGTATTTGTTTTTTTCCCTAGTATGCCTCCTCCTAGTTCCAGCAACTATTTTTAGCTCTTCTTTCCTATTTTGACTGGTTCTTGTATACCCTAATTCCTTCAGTATTTCCTCATCATAATCAAGAGGTTGGTTTTCTTGTTTCTTTTCATGTGCTTTCGGAATTTCAGGAAACACCTACACTTTAGATTTTTCTTTAGCTACAAGTTTTCTTCTCCTAGTTCTTGTGTAAACCTTAGGAAAAGGTCTAACAGGGGGAACCATTTTTTAGATTTTTTTTTATGGGCAGAAGAGCTTTCATCTTGCTCCTTTCTCTTTTCAGATTCAACAACTAAGGGTTTCTCTTTGCTACTTTTGGCACCTCTGCTCACACTTTCCCTCTTTGTCTTTCTTTTGGAGCTTCCTTAAGCTGATGCAGTTGATGTCCTCTTTGTCTAAACCCATGTTGAAGAAAGATTAAGAAATTTCTTGGGGTTTTGGTGTAGGTTGGCATGCCCTGTAAAACAAGAAATGGTCCCAGGTTTGGTTTCTCTTTTTCAGTTCTTCCTCAACTAGAACCTTGATAATTTCCTGATGGTACATGTTGTACTCTGATGCTTCCTGATATGTTTGAATCATGGCTGCCATTCATACTTTCAAAATGAAAAAGAAACCTCATATGGTAAAGAAAAACTATTGTATATCTTCTCTCACAAGTGAGGAAAATATTAACCAGTTTGACTATTTCTTCCCATTCTTTCTTCAGATAATTGTTAGGAATTCCTTTGGCCTAGTTAGGATCTTTGTATTCATCTCTGATAAAATCATTGAGATCTCCTCCTGTAATAAGTTGTCCTTTAAACCACTTTTCTCCTTCCTAGGGAAGGTTAAAAGCCTCTGCAACTGACTGTTCTGAACCCTGCAACTGAAAACCAAAAATGGTAGCTTCTTCTCCATTGAAAGTTTGAGAAAACTCTCAGGCTACACCTTAATGTGAGTCTCCTAACCTCATGCAAAGTGGATACCAGTCTGCCTAAATAAACATCCTACTAGCCTTTAGATTAGCATCAACTAGCTCAACTCCTTGAGGTTCAATTCTCTTATGCTTTCCACCTTTCCTAGACTTTGGTGCCATAGAATATATGCTTGCTAGTTATGAAGAATAGGTGTTAAAGTGTGGAAGCTTATCCAATAACTGTTGCAATTATCTTGAATTAGGCTTCCTGAAAATCTGGGATGTGTTCTTAACCTCCTCAATTAGTGTCTCCTTAGCTACACTTCAAAAATTCAAAATGGTGACATTTCCTTCACTTTCAAATATTTTAGATGAAGCTATGGTTTTTTCTCCCATGCATATAATCCTTCATGATTACATAAGATTTCATCTCATAATAGAAAATATGTAGTTGTAATGATGAAGTTGAGTTACTCTAGAGAGTCCAGCTGATCTGCTACAGGTATTTGTATAAGAACCTTGCAAATCTGGAAATTTTCTTGCATTAATTTCGAACTGGCTGGAAATTTCTGTAGCGCATTACGCGGAACAGAAAGAATGGCCATCAGAATTCAAACAACTAGTTGAGACTGACACTGCTTTCATACTTTAATTCTCCATCTCTAAGAGCTCTGTTGAAAAATTCTAAAGAAAATAATAGTTAGAAAGTGAGAAAGTGTATAAAGTATTTCACAAATCCTTTGTGAAACATTAATTAACAATTTCTAGTTGAACTGATATTATGATTTACAAGAGACTGGTTTTGTTACAAGGCTTTATGTAGTTGAAGCGACTGCCTTAAGATACTTAGTTTCTTAGGATAATTATCATCTACCTATTCCTTTTCCTTTGCTGCCATATATTACTCACTTAACCACGCAATTTATGCTTGTCACAACTTGCCAAATGCATGAAAGTTAAAGAGGAACACAATCATTTCAAAACATCCTTCAAAAGCCATCCCACCACTCAAAAAAACCTTTTAAATTTTGAAATGAAATCATGATGTGTAAGGCTTACTCCTTTTCCATCTAGGAGTAACTCCTTGCGCTAACAGATATGTCAAGGGAATTGGAGTCCCTTGAGAGATGGTGTGGATGTGTTCAGTTGCAAGCAATGTGCTTGGCACAACAAGGTAAGGTAACTAGTGTATTGTTATGTTTATTCAAGAACTGACAATTATGTGTTGATGGCAGGATGATGCAAGGGATTGTATGGAAAAGAAATTGCCATGGAATCTTGAAGAAGGCTCAGGTTGAGATTTCCCTTGGAAGCACTGGGGACCATGGGGATTGAGTCATGGTTTCTGTTGTTAGTCTTATGCTTTTTGTATTTTAGTGATTCATTGTGCTTGATTGTGTTTTGATTTGTGCCTTGTACATAGCCAGGCCACTTTGGTTGTGGTGTCGTATTGTTGTTGCTTTTCCATAGTTTTTTTCTCATTTGTTCCGTGTCTTTCTTTTTATGTTTGGGGTATAGGAAATTTGTTGGGAAAGAGGAAAGTCAATGGAGCCCAGGGAGAGATGAATGAAACCCCCAACATGTGATGTAAGGCATGGATGAAGCTCAATGCATGTATAAGGGCAGTTGAAGGCAAGCGTATAACAACTAGTTGGGTTAGTTGGGTCCATTGGTGTAAATGGACGCTGGCAGGACAGTGATGAGAAAAGTAATCAGGAAAGGTAAAGTAAATAGATTTGAGGAATCATATGCCTTAGCTACATTGTGAATTATTGTTATCGATGTTGTACATGCATTGCATGGATAAAGGAAGTTCTCTTAACCTTGACCTTATGATATCTAGTAATTATGTCGTGATCATGATTGTGTCGATGTATAAATATGTATACATGTATGTATGTAGGTATGTTGTTTTCTGACGAGATCAAGATTTTTTTTGCTAATGTTATATGTATGTATGTATGTATGTATCTTTGTCACTATCTCACAAGGTCATCAGGCATCATTCTTGTGGAGGAATGATTTCTTATGCAGGTGAATGGCATGAAGAGATTCCTAGTCTATGAGGAATCGAGTGGGAAGAGTAGCCTGACAGATCTTTGAGTTAGATATCATGTGGATATGAATTGATATTATGTGATTATATTATGCCTCTGTTTATGTTATAGACAAGATAATGCTGAGAGATAAATCAGTGAAATGAAAACAGCGTGATGCGCGGCATGCTAGGATAAGCATGGATGACGGAGAGACATTGGAAGCAAGGTTTCTTGGTATAGACAGTGTGGTTTTGGATGTGTTGTACTACTATTATGCATATATTGTATATGTTGTACATGTTTCATCTTTGATGTTGTGCGAATGTGGTGTTGTGTATATATAGTGTGTGTGTACATGTTGTTATGCAATGTTATGTACAGGGTGGTACAAATAGTGTTGTGTGAATATTGCATATGCAATGTTGGGCATAGATGGTGCTATGTACATGTTGTATATGCAGTGCTATGTACATGTGGTGTTGTGTGCATGTTGTACATGTGGTGCTATGTACATATGGTGTTGTGTGCATGATTGTACAAGTGTTGTTGTGAGCATGTGGTGTTGTGTACATGTTGTACATATGGTATTGTGTGCAAGTGGTGTTGTGTACATGTGATTCATATGGTACTGTGTACATGTGGTTTTGTGTACATGTCGTGCATGTGGTGCTATGTACGTCTAGCAATGTGTACATGTTGTATAGGTGGTACAATGTACATGTGGTGTTGTGTACACATTGTATAGGTGGTGTCATGTACATGTGACGTTGTGTACATGTTATGCAAGTGGTGATGTGTATGGGTGGTACTATGTACATCTTGTACATGTGGTATCATGTGCATGTTGTATATGTATTGTGTTGTACATCAAGTGTAGGTGTATGTATTGTGTTGTGGTGTACATCGGATGTAGGAGTATGTATTGTGTTGTGTTGTACATTGGGTGTAGGTGTATGTGTGGTATGTCAATTGTAGGTGCATGTATTGCATGGTGTTGTATGTCATGTGTGGTTGTATGTGTGTGATGCACACTATTAATGTCAGTCAGTTTTGCTTGTCACTAGTGATCAAATATGCTTTTACCAAGTTTTGTTAGGGGTCTCAAGTCAAATTGTATCATGTCATTAGGTTTTCAGAATAAAATTTGGTCACTGGCTAGTGTGTCTAGGTATATTGTTGCTCCTTCAAGAATTTCATGTTCTGGTCACTACCATCACTTAGTTAGATGTGCCATCATTGAAAAAATCATCATCATCATCTCAGTCATGTCACCATGGTCTTCATTCAGCTCAGTGTCTCCATTAGGTCATTAGGGTTAGAGTCATCAAAACTGTCATTTCATTCAATAAATCGGAAAATGAAGGAGTAGCGGTAGGGTTTGATCAAAAAATTTTGTTTGTAAGTTTAATTCACTTCAAACTGATGTAATAATTTATGCTTCAAAGCTGCATGTAAAAGTTCCAAATTACATAGTTTTATCAAAATCAAATGAAAATTATGGTGGGCCACCCTACCATTATAAAGTTGAGTTCTATAGCCTATAAACACCACTTCATTCCACCTCTCACCCTTATGTTCATTTCCAAAGAAGCTATCATCCATCACAAGATAGTTTCTCAGCATTTTCGAATGCAAGAAAACTTCCAAAGGTCATAAGAACCATTTCGTTGCATTTTCGTTGTGTTTTCTAACCATTCATTGTGTTTTCTCATTTTTGTTGTGTTTTGTTGTAATTTCACTGTGTTTTCTTGTTTCAAACTCTAATAATGGTTTTGAAAGGTTTCTTCAGAAAATTCAAGTATATATCAACCTCTTGCAAGTAAGTTGAACACTCTTCATCTCTACATAGCCTTGTTTCATTTGATTTCATGTTGCAAAACCTATTTTTCTCCCTTCGTTGTGTTTTTCTCTGTTTCATTAGTTGATTGTGTTTTAATTCTCTAGACCATACCCTCTACTCATTTTCCCTCATTCCATTTCCTAGGGGTCCCTAACACCCCTGCCCACCTCCCTAAATTTTCCTATCCCTCTTCCCCTTCCCTAAACCCTCCATCCCAGCACATCTTTCTAATACCCTATTTTCCTAGCTAGGGTTTCACTAGCAAAATAGTCAAATGGAGGAGGAGAAGAAAACCTATAACAAAGGAGGTCAAATATCAAGGTATGAACCCCTAAACACTAAGGAGCTAATGTCTCCCCCACTATCCAAGCAGTTCTTTGAAAATCCATAATGTTTAGGGTTTTGTGAGTTGGTTGAAAGGGTCAAATACCATGATAAATTGACTAGCTTGTTTGCCACTCATTTGAGGAGGGATATGGTTATTATTGTAGGTGTCACATTCACTATTTCGACCGAGATCATAGCAACAGCCACAGGGATACCTAATAATGGAGAAAAATGGTTCAAGAACCAGGACTTAGACCTGCAAAACTATCAACCTTTCATCAAAGGCCACTAGAGACATACTATTATGAAGGTTTCCCCTTTTTCACAACTCCTTGACAAATTTGCTCCATTGATGAGGGTTATAATGAAATACTTTACATGTGAAGGCAGGTTCTCAAGATTGTATAAATACCATGTCAGATTACTCATGCATTTCACAGAAGTAAAGCCACTAAACCTAGCCTATTACCTCTACAAAAGTTTGGCTAAGATGGTAGAAAAGGTGCAGCATAGGAAGATTGACCATGAAAAGAGTCATTCCACCATGCCCTCATCAAGATGATTGTATTGTATCAGCTGACTCAAAATAATATCACTTGGGAAACTTTCATTCAATCAAACATTTTATTGTCTTCTACTAGTCAATTTGCAAGCCCAAGTACATCATCAGCCCCACATAAGCATGTGAAAGGTAGTTCTTAAAAGATACCTACATTTGAGAATACCTAGGCCTGAAGTAACTTAGACTTATCAAAAGGGAAAGAGGCTTGTGTTTACTCCACATCATGTGGAAGGGGCCAAGCTCACATCAACAGCATCAGCAAAGCAGGGATCACAATCACAGCCTGAGGAAATATTCCATCCTGACACTGACATGGTTGATTTGAAAGCTAGTAAAAGGCATGAGACAATGGAGCAGGTCATCCGGGAGAAATATGTTGAGATAGAAAGGCTCAAGGACAATTTATCAAAGGTAAACTTCATGATTCCATTCCTAGGGTAGGAGAATCAGCAGTTGAAGGTAAAGCAAATTATTTTGGAAAAGCATGAGTTTTATATCGGCAAAGAGGATATAAAGGGAAAGGCAGTAATGGATGCAAAGGTTTTAGATGAACATTAGGAATAGGTAGCAAGGAAAAGGCTAAGGACTAGAGGCCGCAAAAGAGCACTTCAACAACAAAGAGAGCAGATGACTTCTGTTGACCTAATTGAAGCAGAAATCAATGAAGATAGGAAATTTTGGCTTGACAAGGTAAATTGTCACTTGGAGAAGCTTCTCAGGAGGGCTAACAGAGACCAAAGATTGCAGAAACACATGGCTGCCCATTATTACACAATAAATCTAATTGCTAAGGTTAAGGTCAAGCAATTGAAGGAGAAGCTCAATGAAACCCTAATCAAGCAAAAAGGGAAGGTAAAGTTAGATTTTTCTTGTTGTTTCCTCCCTCATATCATATTATACCACTTGGTGACCTCACATACCAATTTTGAAGAGTTTTTTAGTAATTTTGGTTTTTTGAGAATTTTTGCATATTTTAGCACAACCATGGAGAAGAAAACACAACGTGCTCCATGATGCGCTTTTGTTGGAGACCTCCAAATCACCTCTTTCTTAAATTTATGGATTTTTCATGGTTCATACATCATTTTTTCCCTAAGGGGAAGATACTTTCAGCAAGATTTGACAGGTGAAAATTTCCAAAAACCATAAAAAAAACTACCTTTCTGCCACCTTGTTGAAGGCCACGCTGCGTTTTCCAAAGTACTTATGGGAGAATGAATTTTTTATGGGTTATGAGTAAATTTTTTGAGCTCCTGAAGAGTCCATTTTGTAGCAGACATCCTCAACTTTCAAGTGAGCTATCAAGGTTAGGATTTGGACTTTAGGAAGGCCTTCAAAAAACCATTTTTTCCAAATTCGTTGTGTTTTTTCCTATGGAAGTTTTTCTACAGTTTGGTCAGTTGGATTCAGATTCCTATGGTGTAATTGATTAATAATAATGTAAATCTGATGTAATATTGATTAATTAGTCTTGTTAAAGTTGTTTTTATGTAAATTTAGCCTCATTTATAAGAGTGTTTGGAGTCAAAGTTAATTAGAGGAGTTGTTTTAACCTCCCTAGTCTTTAGGGTTTTGGTTGGAACACCTCATGGAGCAGTTCCTAGACTCATGGATTCAACCCCTGAGAAAAGGGGGTTGTTGTTTTGGTATTTATGTATCATTTTCTCAGTCATAGAACTAATTGGACATCAGAGGAGAGAACTATTGTAGCTTGTACTTGGACATTTTTTGGAAATCAAAGGATACAGTTTGTAGCTATTATCTAGGTATTCATGTGCACTAAGTTTGTGGTGTTGTTTTTTCTATGTTATAGCTTTATATGAAAGATATTCATCTTCTCTTTCCATTAATCAGTTCTTCAATGGTTTTACTTAAAGTTGATAAACATAATTCTTTGCATAAAGCTCATGATCATTAAGACCCTTTTAAATGTTCTAAACACTACACTACACTGACAAACCCTAAATCCATCGCAAAATTATTTCTACCTTGCTCCTCCATATCTTTGCTATTATAACCCTTTGATCCTTTGACCTAGCTACCTAGTTTTGATCCCTTATCCAGCATCAAAACCCTAAACTTTCAAGATCTACCTGAGCCTAGCATACCTAGCCTAAAATCTATTCCTTCTCCAATCAATTCATTAGTTTTGATCATAGAGAGAGCCCTCCCTGGTTTGGTAGGGCTAGCTACCAAATTGAAATCTTGGTCTGTGGTTACCTCTGTCGATCTCCTTTCAACTTGGGTCATTGTGGAGGATAACACACACTATGTGTATGTGCACATGGTTGAGGAGAAGGCGTTGGGTGTTTGTCGAGTGTGGAAACCGATCTTAAGTGTGTACGGAATAAAGACAAAGGTAGAAGCTAAAGATTGGTTAAAGGATAAGTATCAATATCTTATTTTAGTTTTATTACGCATGTGAGTTATGATTCTGGTTTATGATGGTTACATGTGATTTATGATATTGATGTATGATGGTTGTGTTTTGAGCTAACTTGATGTGATATATTTATACATGATGATTTGGTCAAAGATTATAGTTTGACTTTTTGTGATAGGAAATAAAAAGGATTGCAATTGTACCTTATTGAAGAGCTACCGATGAGGTATGATTTGAAGTTATTTCAATTTATTTTAATCTAATGGAAGTTATGTGCTTGGTACAGGAATAATGGAAATGATGGGCTGGGTGGTCGAAATCGACGGCAAGCATTAGCATCAATGACAAAAGGAATTGGAACATGCAACAATATGTTGGTAAAGCACTTCAAGAGCAGGGCCATTGTGGGACAGTGGTACCCAATAGTGTCCATTGATTTCCATGAGCATGTTATGACCAGTATGATGGTTTTGAGGTAGGTATATGCCTTGGTTGTTTGAATTTTCGATGAGAGGAATCCTTTCCAAGGGATGGATCACCCGGGATCGGGGATGTCAGGGAACTTGGAAGGTGAGTGACTGTACAAAAGGGGTGACTGGATTTCCCGAGGGATTGTGTAGCAGAGAAGGGAAGGTCGAAGATATAATTGTTTTGGTCATTACTTGATGGAATCAAATGCACATTGGGAGTGCGACCTGAAACAATGAGTCGATAATTGTTTGCTGAGAGGAAAAGTGGTGCAGGATTATAGTGTTGGAAATTAGATGCAGTTTGACTATGGCAGTGGATTATGGAATTCATGGGAAGGAGTTGAATCCTAGTATTACTTTGAGGGTGGATGTGTGAGCCTTTGGATTCCCTTGTTGCATATGAAAGCATCGTATCCTTTTATTTGCTGCTTTAGAAAATGTGCATATGTGTATATGTGGCTATTGTAAATACCGTAATGAGCTATGTTATAAATCTCCAGTAAGCATTATGGTTTTTATTTTGTCATGTTCTCATGATGTTTTGCTTTTGAGCAAGTCTTTCATTGTAAATATTGCATGTAGAAATTTTGAATATATAACACTTATTCACATAGATTATCCTAATTATACACTATTGTGGAATGCATGCATAATACATAACCTCCTCTACCATTGATCATCAATTTTGCAGAATTAAGAAACAATCGCATGCGCACATTGAAAC
>APFE031347402.1:0-14045 GCA_000404065.3 Pinus taeda
TATTACTAACTCAGAAATTATAGTAAACTAAATTATTGAAAGAATTGGAAGATGAGTTGCACTGACAAAGCTCATAAAGACAGTGCTATACTCACGCGTGGAATATACGACTACAATCTAATTAAATAGAATCCTAGAATATAAAATCTTAAAATTAACAAATATTAATTAGAACAATTAATGCAAACACAACTTCAAGAACACATGACAAATTCTATGGAATCCTAGAATATAAAATCTTAAAACTAACCAAGATTAATTAGAACAACTAATGCAAACACAACTTCAAGAACACACAACAAATTCTAGTAACAAAAGATTTTAGATTTCTAATTAATAATATATTAATACAATCAATTTATATTATGTATTAATATATATTTAATCGCTTTTATACCAAGCTGAAAATGCATTTAAATTGATATAGCTCCTCTATACATAATGACGCCATAATTTTTAAAATGACAAAAAAACAAATGAATTATTAAACCTAAATATGAGCATGTATCACCTGAAAAGTGTATCGTGGAATCACCCATGTCTGCATATGCAATCGATCTAGCCGATTCTTTTCGGAGGTGAATGTTCTTCCAAAAGTCGATAAGAGCAGCATGACTGCGTTGCTTATAGGCCACAACATCCTTATATACCATTTGGAAGAGTATGGCTTTGCCGCAAATGAGGCAAAACCGAAACGCAAATGAAAAACCGACGGCAGGTTTGTTAAATGCGTTAGGTATACGAAATCAACATTCTCTTTGCGCCCTGTTTCAAAGATGAATTCCAGTTGTTTTTATTTTTGTTTTTATTTTACCATTTACCCTGTGTGACAAAGATAAATATGGAGCTATTCAACCCTTGTCTTTCAGAGATAAATATTGAGCTATTCAACCCTTGTCTTTCCGTTGACACTGTGACAGAGATATTTACCTTCACTTGCAGCCTCGTAGAGAGTATCCGAAGATTTGTCGACTGTTCCGTAAAGATAGTCGTAAATTGGCATGAAAAGACTGAAGTTGGTATGCACTTGAGAATGATGAAGAGAATGAAATCTGCAAAAGCATTTTTCATTTTAGAATCGAAAGGGAAAAAGGAAAGTGAAGTGGCAGCTACTCAGCCAGCTCTCGACAAATTTCAAAGACATACTAGACAGCCAGCCATCCTTTTTGTATTAGTATATACATAGCCCGTGAATTACTTACGAGGGTGTGTACATGAAGTATTTCAGAAATGGAAAAATCTTAAATGCAAACTGGGGGAGAAACTCGAAGTTGCAGTGCCCCATATTGTTCATTAAATCGACCCATAAATGGTAGCCAAACAGAACACCAATGGAATTAGTATTGGTGATAGCTAGAGGTAATTCAGCCATGGAAAAGATCGCTGCATACAAAATATGTTCTGCAAATGGATGCACCACAGCTGAACAGAAACGAAGTAACATTTTAAGTATGAAATGTCAAGATAACGCAGGGTGAATACAACGTAATGAATGACTTGCTAAGAGAATATGGGCGTTTTTCTTACATGTAATTGGTTCCGTCACAAAAGAAGAGTGGTGATGCGAATGGTACCGGCTATACAGAAAATGATGATGCAGGGCTCTATGCGCCCAGTAATAGATGAATTCGACAGGCCCGACGTGAGCCAAACCTGTCACAATAAGACCTTTCGTATTCCACAGAGGAAGATTCGAAGCTCCTGGAATGACGGCATGAGCGAGGAAAAGCAACAGAGCATAGAAAATAATATAATCGTCCCTGAAACACGGTGTCCAATTATAATTCAAATGTGTTATAACATATTTTTAGAGAATTTTTGTCAAATTACAACCGAAAATATGTCCCTAAAAGGTTAAAAAAGTTAAAACTATGGATTGAGGATTCTCCAAATATTCCGGAATGGAATTCTAAGGACATGAACCAGGTCAATCCTGTCCTTATCTTTTGATTTTGATCTCAATCATATTCTTAGAATTCCAAAATATGCCAGAAATCCAAAACATATAACAGCTCAACCATAACATATAATAGATAGACCATAAAAAAACCTGGGATGAACATACCAGGTTCCCTCTCGATCAACCTGCTCAAACTCGATACTTTTGGATTGAATCTGGCGCTTGCTTATTGCATTCTGATAACGAGAAATGCTTATCCATAACTGGTTATGAAGGTATCGAACAGCGATAAAGATAAGAAGAATGAGGCTGAAATTATCTGCCTCCTGCCCTCCTAGTAAATTGGTATGAATAGCTTTGATCACCAATGGTAGCAGGAAGAAGTACTTCAGGCCAAAAAAACATCCAATTCCATATTATCAGTCGAAAACCATAAGTTTTTTAATTAAGCTATGGATGTAGTCGATAAACTTACCTTGAAGTTGCCAAGTTTTGCCCATGGCCATGGCGTAAGAGGCCCCGGCTTGGATGCCATCTTGTTGGAAACTTGAAGCAAGGAGTGGGGATGTATACTTTCTTGAAGATAAACAAAGTACAAGCAAACGCCTAGCGATCAGAAGGCTTGCACAGAGAGAATATTATTCTCGGAGTTTATCCTTCACCATGGATGCGCACTCGGTAGAGAAGCCGTAGGGCTCTTATATGGCGAGCCATATTTACTATGCTGTAGGGTATTGAATGCCTTGACAGTGACCGTGACAGAGGAGGATTCTGACAGTTGCTTTCACCGTAAACCCATGTACATAAGTTCTCCGGCAAACACACTTTGGGTTGACAGGCATGATGCCCAATAAATAATAGTCATACAGTACGGAGTCTAGTCTGCAAAATTAATGTTGAAAACCCATTTCAAGTGAATTCAAAGCCATGGATTATGTTAGAAAATATATTGATGCAGAAACTAGATGGCCTACTTTCTTTCAACGATGTGGAGGCTACTATTATTATCCATATAATGTGGTGGCTACACGTTCTAGAAAAGGTAATAGGGCAATAGGGCATTTATATGCTGATGGCTACACGTTGTAGCCATCACATGGTATGGTATAGACACCAAGGTATTCTGTAGCTTTACTCTAGGTAGACTTTAGAGTGCAACAAACTTTTGTACCTAGCATCTTTAGTGAGAGTTCTTTACCTAATTTCTTTAATCGTGCATCTGTTTCTTTCCAACGTACTGTGACGAGTGACGCTGTTTCTTTACCTAATTTCTTTAATCGTGCATCTGTTTCTTTCCAAGGTACTGTGACGAGTGCATCTGTTTCTTTACCTAATTTCTTTAATCGTGCATCTGTTTCTTTCCAAAGGTACTGTTTATATATAATTTATTTATTTATATTAATAATTAATTAAATTTATAATGATATTAGTATAAATAAATAATAAGATAAAAAATTAATATAAAATTTTATCAAATTTTTTACCAAATTAAATTTATTTAAATATTATAATATTAATAAATTTAAAATAATTATAATGAATTTAACTAATTATATATAAAATATTAAAAAATAATTTATATAAATTAAATATAAATTATAATAATAAAAGTTTAGATAATTTTTTATTAAATTTATTAAGGATTAAATTTTAAATTAGAGAGGGTTTTAAAGAAGGAGGTTCTTTATTTTTTAAAGTTTGAGTGGTTGGGAAAGTGGTTTGTTGTTCTCTCCATTTGGTTTCAATTATCATAAAAGATGTCATGTTAGCCCATTGTAATAAGGCTTGAAGAATAGGCACTTAAAGTCCTCGCATCTACAATCTTGCTAATTTATAAGTTATTGGTATATCTAGCTTGTCTCTTGGTGTTATAATGACAATCTGATGTTTTGATCTTGAGTCTGTCTAGATTACTCCAACAAGTTATCAATTCACCATGGTTTACAGAAAAATTAGGTAGATTACTAAAGAATCAAAAGGAAATTCTAGTATTAAAGAGATGTTAATATGAATATGATGACATATCACACACCTAATGTTTGTTGATAAAATACATTTTTGTGAGAGCACATAAAAAGTCACTAAAATATTCAAAAGTATGATCGATTTATTTTGTAAAGCAATTATAACGATAATTAAGATGAAAAAATCCATAAGAACTTTATGGGTATTTTGTGAATGCACTAGAAGAATCATTAAAAAATTTGAAAGTATCATGACATTATTTTGTAAAGTAACTAGAATGGTAATAAAAGATGTGTTTGTACTTTTTTATTTCTCTACATATTTTTCCTCATAACCAAACCCCAACCATGATAGCCATTGTTGGTTTGAATTTATGCTCCATTCTTAGTTTGCAACCCATCAAAGATTATAATAACCTTTATTCTTTAGCTCTTGATTCATATGTAACAAAACTTTCTCCATACATTTTGTTTCCACCAGATGGTCAAGACCAATTTGCATTTTATCACATTTCCTAATTTTCCAAATCAACCGATTGCCTAGAAAATGGAATACATTAATAACAACCTTTCAAATTATTTAAACATCATTTAATTGTTTGAGGGGATTGTTATTCTAATCTTCCATATTATTATAGGATATATACATAGATATTGCAACCTAAACCCATAGACTTGTTCCTTGAATTAGCCTCCACACATTTTTTCACGGGTTTTGAGAAGTGAAAGGGATTTTTGAGCCCACATCCTCCAATAACTTTTAGTAATGCCAACACTTTCCAATTAACCAAAACCAATCATTTCTTTTATTGATCTCCAAACTAGATTATTTTGTAACAAAGTTTACTAATGGCTTCCAAAATTCCTTTTGAAACATAGGTAACGAATATCCAGTAGATTAGAATCTCTTCTAGAACTACTTTTACCAATATCAAGCAACCTCACATGGGCAAGCACATGTTGAACTAAGTGTTTAATTTCTTCTCCACTTTAGTTATCAACCACATCTAAAGATAGTTTCATAACTCAAATACTTCATATCTTGTTCTAAATCAGTGATGTTAAAAGGAACCAACTAAGAAATATGATTCTTTTTTTACACAAATGTCCTCCATAAAGTTATTATGGATTCTTTCATATTAAAATATTGCAATGTTAAAATCAAAGAAGAATACAGCCAGTTGATTCATCATTGAACCCCATGGGGGATTGTGTTCCCAAAATAGGCTACAAAGAAGTAACAAAAGAAGGAAGAATAGGTCAATAGTTATAGTGGTGGAAAACCATTTAGAAATTTAAATTTCCAACAAAAAACCACATATTCATGTGACAGAGTTGACGCAATAAGACACCTACATGGGAAGTTATTTAGAAAATTAATTTTATTGGGTTAATATGGTGTTGTTAATGTTATCTCCTAGAAAAATATATCATTGTGGAATGTCCATATTCCAAGGAGGCATGGAAAAAGGCGTAGATGGAAATAGGGATAAGGAATCCTTGTAAAGGAGGAAGTATTGAATAGGCCTTCAAAACTTGGTGTAGTAGAAAGGAGACTTCTAAGATAATAAAAATACCTTTACCATGACATAGGGTGAGAGGAACCACCCCTTAAAATGTATTCCAAGCCATTTATATTTTAAAATCCTATCCATACGTGAAAGGAAAATTTCTCTTAAAAAATTCTCTCTCACTCCCAATTTGAAGTGGCAATAGATGAAGACATTCCATGGGATACTTTGTAATGGTTCCTCATAAGGGAACCCTCTTAAGGGATGGTTAGTGGGATTAGTAGGATTTCTATACTTGTTATACGAGATTTATGATTGCGGACAAAGTATCTCTCTTAGGTCAGTGGCTAACCTAGAACAACAGAGAGACAAGGAACACAATGATTTTCCTTAAAGTAAAATGGAGTGTGGCCTACCTGAAATAATTTGCACGCTTCACTCTTCTTTAGCTTGTAAGCTCCAATTATAGCTCGGAACACCAAAATTTGAACCTGCACAGTCAGATAACACAAGGCAAGAAACTACAAGATCTACGCAGTATCATCTAAGTACTTCATTCAATAGATCAACATGGTATTGAAATAAGTGAAATAACAACATCACATATAGGAAAAAAATGAATTCTTTGCATTAATACAAATGGAAGGAGATTACAACCATAAGTAGAATTTGACCTTGTAGAAGAGTTCCTCCAAGTTGTTGACTTGTCCTTTCCTTGTCACACTGTGCACCTCTAATCACCCTAAATGCGTGATACGATGACCACTCAAAACAATAGTATAAGGGTAGAATCACTCTCCAAAATTCAACCCAAAAAACCAATCAGGTGCTTGTGGAATGAGGTAAATATATAGGAAGGAGAGGTAGTTCATGAATTCTTATCCATTTGCCAATATAGGCTTAATATCCAAAAGGGATGGAAGGATGAACTCAAGGGATAAGATGGTGATTTCTCAAAGGCGGAATCATATAGGATTCAAATGTTTTATCTAAGGTAAGTGGTTGTAACAACTTCTGGAAACTCCTAGAAGGGGAAGCTTCTAGAAACCTGATCATTCTCTTGGATTTATAGAATCAACACAGGTGCAAAGGGGAGCAACCTGCTGGTGACCAAAGCGGAGGCCATAATGGAGCAACCTATTGGTGAACGCACCCCAGTAGGATTACACGGAGTGCGGTCCTCAAACTGGCTCAAATGATGCAATTTAGGGCTGAAATTATGGGGGATGAAGGAAACATGCTTAGGGATTTGTGCAAGATGGTGACAATGGGGAATAGGATGTTGATTGATCCCATTAGGAGGCTCCCTGATCGGATATGAAAAAATGGCCTATAACATAATGCCCCCTAAAGCACAAAGTTAGATATGATGACTGATTACTGAAGTGCTTTACCTTGTGACAAGTCGGGATCAAGGACAACCGACGAGCTTCATCAATACATTTACAACATGAAATCTTTGTTTGTTGAGGGAAGCATAACCATACTTAGTTCATAAGCTAACATAACATGTACAATGATCAAAAGATGTGTCCATAGATGCAACTGGTGGACCCATGGCCGGATGACTATCTATATGATCACGACCATTATACATAGTGATGTTGTATAATTCCTAAATCCACAGCCTGAATGGATGAAACTAGATACGGTGTCTTCCATCTCATTCACACGACCAACCAAAGTACGAGTCTAACCATGTGAATCAATGAGTTGGAGTTGAACATTATAGACACCATCTGATTATTGGCTAATGATGTAAGTTGTTAAGAGATGTAAGAGAAACCACCGATGATGTTAGTTGATCCCAAGGTACTATAGTATAAACTGTATGGTGTGAATAAATGAGTTGACGTTAATAAGAATAATAGTTTATTCTTATTAACTATAATGGACCATGTGGACATGATTTGACAATGTTTGAATATTGCTAACAATGTTTAACTATGATAAAACATAGTTAGCAATAGTAAAAAAAGACCAACCATATTAATTATAGTCAAACATAGTTTACCATATAAGCATGGTCAACCATATATGTTAACTATGGTTAAACATGGTATTGATATTCATTAATGGTTATGTCACATTGCTACATATCTCAAGGATTATGTTGGATCCAAACATTCCAAAATGGTTATATGACATTATGACTTTAATATTCACTAACTTGTGTCAAATTAGTACATTCATCAATGATTATGCTGGATTGGGTCATTTTTATGACACTAAGAGGTTTATAACATGGTTAATATATCTATTGAAATGTTCTTCATGGTTTTATTATGGAAACTTTTTATGTTCCTCAATGGTTATGTCATATGTTGACATAAGCCAAATGTGTCATTGCATTGCAACATTCATCAAGAGTTTAGTCTCATTACACATTCCTCAATGGTTATGTCACATTGCAACATTCATATTGTCTAACTCTATGTCAAATAGTATTCCTTAATGCTTTTGTTGTGTTATTCCTTGGTGCTTATGTTGTTTTACGATGTTCATTAATGGTTATGCCACATTGTGCCATTAAGGGGTCCACCACATTATCAATGTGCCTAAAATATGACTATCAATATTCATTAAAGGTTATGTAGAATTGTCACATTCCTCATGGGTTATTTTGGATTGCGACATTCCTCAATGGTTCTGTTGCATTACAAAATCCATTAAGGATTATGTTGGATTTTCACTTTCCTCAATAGTTATGTTACATTGTGACATTCATTAATGGTTATGTTGCATTAAAATTTCACTAAGTATGGTTGGCCATGATTGAATACAAATAATAATATTGTGTAATTGTTAAATATAATAGACTACATAGACATGATTTTGTAATGGTTAACTATTACTAACAATGTTTGATTATGATAAGCTATAGTTAACTTAATAAAATATGACCAATTATGTTTAATCATCGTCAAATATAAATCAACCATATATGTTAATTACAATCAAATACGGTACCAATATTTAGTAAGGATTATGTCACATTGTTGCATTAAAAGGTCAATCATGTTATTAATGTGCTAATATATACCTATCAATATTTATGAAGGTTTATATCATGTTGGTGCATTCCTCATGGGTATTTTAATATTGTGACATTCCACAATGGTTATGTCATATTGACACATTCATCTTCATAGAATTATGTCAAATAACTACAACCCTCAATGGTTGCATGACATTTCAATGTTCATAAGGGTTACACTAGATTGTGACATTCATCATTGGTTATGTCAAACACAACACTTATCTTCGCTAACTTTGTATTAAACTATCACATTCATTAATGGTTATGTTCCATTGTGATGTTCATCAAGGGTTATGTCGCACTGAGTTTAGTTGAATTTTTTTGGTTATGGATAACTATAGATGATAACTATTGATTATTGCTAACTATTGTAGATAATGTAGTGTTAAGGTCCTAACCTCCCTAACCCCTTAAGTAGATAGATATGTTAGTAAGGAGGAAATCTTTGCTAAATAAACATAATGTAGTCGTGTGGAAAAATAATTACAAGAAGGCTTGCTAGCAAGTTACACCTACTAGAAATTTCCTTCTCTATAATGTTCCTAGGAGGTACAAAATTGCATATAAAGAAGTATACGAAATGTGATGAGATGTCCTATGCAATTTGTAATAAGATATTTGCTCGATTAGAGGTTTCCCCCTTGAAGAAGAAATTGAACATTGCTTCCATTGATAAAGGTATACCATTTGTGGTATTCTAATTATTTATTTGGATATAATAGTTGAAAAATATCTTATTTCCCACTATTTATATTATACATCTTTCAACTCACTAGTAAATAATAATACAAGCGGTATTAGAACACTTTCTTGAGCACATATTTTGGAGAAATTTTCGAAGCTAGAGATGTTCATTCTCTCTAATTAACATATTGATATATCATTCAATAGGTAAAATTATGTTATGGAAAACATACATACATGAAATACAATAGGTTTGACTTGCATGGAGACCTTGTAACCACTAATAGCACCCCATTTGAATGTTAGATGATCCAAAAATACAATTTTATCATAGGTTATAAAATTAGAATAAAATAATTATTAATTTAAGATATTAAATTAATAACTATTATTCTAGAATGTTTAATTATTTAATGGAGACTTTTAGACTTAGCATATTGTTGTAACTAGATATGACTCTCCAAATGTGTCGTATCTTAGGCTCTATTTTAGGAGATTTGTTAGCTAGTTTGGTTTTTATAGCATTTATTGTAAATGGACACTTGTTATTTAATAAGTGATCCATAATTAGAGGTAGTTAGGACATGGAGCTTATAAATAGCTCATTGCAAGAGTGTTTGGTTGTTCAGGTGTAAACTCTTGCAAAATCATATTATGTAATTATTTTATCTGATTAATAAAATTATGTGTTTGAGGACACTTTTGCCATTATTGTGGTATCAGAGCTTCCAATTATTTGAGGAGGAGATTCCAGCTCTATCAAATCGTGGCAAACTCAACTGCGTTGAAGTGATCAGCAAAAGTTTGGTATGAAATTTGTCAAGTTTTTGTTAAAAAAAAAAGAAGAAATTTTATTAGTTTATTGATTTTAGATTTTTAAATCTAAAAATCAATTTTTTGAATTATTATCAACAACTGTTGTGCGTTGATTTTCTATTATTATGCAAAATTCTTAGAATCAATAATTTCTTTCAACCGATTAAGCTCTTCCAGAGCAATATCCCAATTTTGTATCAGAATCTCTGCTGCTAGCTTACCTCACAAGGCATTCAAACTCCTTTCACTATTTGTATAAAAGTGCGATATTGATATAAAAAAGATGCTGCCTCAAAGTAGTTTCCGTATTGAAATTGAAACTTAGCATATTGGTTTAGCGCATGTATCTGGTTATGTCCAATCTGGTACCAATCACTCAGCATCTGGAAATTATATTACGGGCAAGGTTTACTGCGATAACTGTGCTGTTGGATTCCCCACCAGGATTTCATCGACTATTAACTGTCAACCAATTCTTCAAGATCGATAGAATCCAGTTGAACGTTTAGCAGCTTCAGCTACTTGAATCCCCATCATATCATCAGCGTATTTTAAATAATTGTATTGCATCTGTGGAGGCAGCGCTACAATTCTGACGGACGACATTCAAATGGTAGTGTTTAAATGTGGTTAGGCAGCATTCAAAGGACTGTGCAAACGCAGTAACCAGGTACCAAGAAGATCAATTCCTTGCGGGCATTTTCAAAGGACAGTGTGTTTTTTTTATTGGATAATCTATGCAACCTGGTGAACGTATTTTTTTAACAACACAACTACTGTAGTTTTTCACGTTTTGGGAAATGAAAATCAGTTCCAAGGTTTCATAATTACTTAATAAAATCAAACATTTTATTACAAGGAACTGTTTCTATTCTGTTGAATGTTTTCTTTTATCTATCTATGGGTGAACTGCAATAATTTAACGTGTAAGCGAGGGTTGTATTTACCTTCTGCATTCAAGGGTGCACTAGTCCCATTTATTTTCATTAAAGGAGTAAACTGTCATTTTTGGTGGTTTCTAAATGCTTGTAATGATCATATACCTGGAATAAACGTTTGACTATTTGTTGTAACATTCCACTTTGATGGAGCAGATTGGAATGTGCCAATAGATAACTACTTAGTCTCTGATGGGGAGGGCGCAATCTGCATTGCCTTCCAAGGGGGCTCATCCCAATCAATAATTGGTAATCTTCAGCAGCAAAACTTCTGTTATTATAACGGCGCAGCGGAAACATCAATGAAATACGGGTTTGAATTCACTTACTATGTGTTGTTTGATTGATTGAAATCATGTGAAAGCCTGTAGTTAACTCCAGAAGTTTTGAAACAACTGTATGGTGGAAATACAATTGATCTAGTGGAAGCAGCGCTGACAATGTAATACGTACCCATTTATGTCATTCAAACCGAGAGAACCAGTCCATCAAGAAAGTGCAAGGCTGAACTTATGAAAGCTAAATCAAATTTGTAAATTTGTGGAAATAGGAATTTGGAATACAAGGTATATATTTTTATGTAATATTATTGGAGTAACAACGATTTTGTAATATTTGTGGAGGAATAAGGTCATTTGTAATTTTTGGAGTAATAAGGAGATATTTTTTTGTAATTTGTTTTTGGAGAGATAAGTGTGTCATTGTAACTCAAAGTAATTTTACTTTGAGGGGGGGTAATTTTTTTTTTACCAGATTGTGCAAAAGCACCATTGTAAAAGTCAAATTTTGAAAGTTGCCTTGTAAAAATTTGAGAAATTGACTAGAGCCAAGTGCAAAGCTCAGTCAATTTTCTCCTGTTTTGATGACTATTCGAGGGTCAAGGCTAAGCCCCGATAGTTCGTTTTTTGCGTCGTGTGTTGCTGTTGTGTTGCGCATCTTGATTTTTTTTGGAGCTTGATTCGTGGTGTGAAGTCTCAATGCTACAATGTCTAAGTTGATTAATTTGTTTTCTGATTCCGACAAACTTGAAGGAACAAAATCTTATAAAACATGGCATCGTCTCATCGAAAGCACTCTCATTTATATTGAATTATGGCAGGGAATATGTGATGGAGATGTTAAGCCGAATAAACCCACAGATGCAGCTGCACTAGCAAAATGGGAAATCAAGGATGCTAAAGCCTTAACTCTTATTAAATCTTCTGCGAATGATGAAATGTATGTCCATATAGAAAATGCTATAGATGCATGGTCTGCTTTGAAAACTTTTAAAGACCTCTTTGATACTAAGCCTGAATCAAAGAAAGTTGATCTACAATTAAAATTGTTGCAACAAAAACTAACTGAAGGCGGTGATGTTCTTGAATATATCTTAAGACTTAAGAATATTAGGCAAGAAATTATTAATGCTGGTTTTCCCACAATTGATGATAGCTTTATGGTCACAATTGTAATTGTTGGACTTCCTTCTTCCTACATGCATTTTTTGGAGACTCTACAAGTAACTGGGAAATTAGAGAAACTAAAGTTTGATGAACTCTGTGAAATGTTGACTCAACATGATAAAACTTTTGGGAAGAAGAAGAAAGTTGGTGAAGATGTTTTTCTCACAGAGGTTCTTCAGCGATTTGGCATGCAGGATTGCAAGCCCGTTCTCACGCCCATGGAGCAAAACTTGAAACTTTCAAAATTTGAAGGGGGGGAAAAGGTGGACAGTACAACTTACAGACAGTTGATTGGCAGCTTGTTTTGGGTCAGTGCTAAGGCAGGAAAGCTCTGCTTCCTATAGTTAGGAGAAATGGGAAGGCTCCTGCAGCTAAGTGCACAGGAGACCTTGGTAAGTCCACAGCTGAGTGTGCAGACCTGTGCAGTTGAGTGCATAGGGTAAAGAAGTTTTTAATTTGAATGTTGAAGCATAATAAAGAGTGATTTTGAAGAAATATCATGCATCTGAGTATTATTGTCTACTATTCTTATGTTATGATCTATCACGTTATAATATGTTTTATGTGGAATAATGAATAAATATTGCATGAATTTAATGAATCTATCATATTTAGGCATGTCTTAAGTAATTATCTATATTTGTAAAGTTAAGGGTTAATTATATTATTAATTCTGATGAATTGGATAGATCTGCACAAAGGCAGATCTAGGTTTATTGATTAGCATGCGGAAGTAGATAGACTACTTCCTTAGGGTCTATAAAGACTGATTGTAGGCCTTTGTGAAGGTCTAGAAGTTGTTTTACTCGAATTACAGTATCATGACATAGAAGGGTACTAATCTACGCAAAGGTAGATCAGAGCTGTAAGCACTTAAGACCACTTATCACACTGTCTCTAGATGCAAGAACCTGGTTCTTGTTGGAAATAATACTGAGAGGGGGAGTGAATCAGTATTATCAAATCAATATAACTTTTTCATTTCCATATTAAGATTCATATACGCTACTTCAGTTAAGGCAAACAGCGTGTATACACAACTGTGTGTAATGCAACAAGCGTATATCCAGTAAACTTATGATTCAGTTAGTTTATCCTTAATGAGTGCATCAGAACATTATTAACCATATGAATAGTAAACAGGAGCAGTAAAATAGAACAAATCATCACACACAAGAAGCACACATGAACACTATGATGTAAGGTGCAAACCCAATGTGGGTGAAAACCACCTGCTGCAAGTCGTCTCAATCTTCTTTTAATAAGAAACTTCTTTTTACAATAGTTCTGTACTGGTGCAGTCTTATACCAGTACACAAGCTTCTACTTGCAGAAGGCTACAACCTTCTCTCATTCTGCAGACTCTCTTGGAAGGGAGCTACAACCCCCTTAGCTCTTGTACTAGGCAATCATTTTACTAGTACATAGGTGTCGGCCTACTCAAATGCTCCAACCTTTACTCGTTTTCCAACTGCTACTGGAAGGGAGCTACCACCCCCTTAGCTCTTGTACTAGCTGATGTACTAGTACGTAGGTGCCGGACTACTATCTTCTTTCTTCCTCTAGGGACCACGTTTCGTAAATTTTCATACTGGATACTCCTGAAGCATAACACCATAATTTGAAGGCCATGTTTCATCCAATTTTCATACTGGACCCATCAATATCATTGAAGCACACAATCAATCAACACTAACATCATCAATCTCTAAATCACCCAATACTGAATCACTGAAACTCTGTCAAC
>APFE031347423.1:14909-26550 GCA_000404065.3 Pinus taeda
ATCGAGATTTATTAATGTTTGCATTTGATGTCTGCTACTGATGTTGCACTTTCGTACTCTTAGTAGATGTTAGAACAAGTAGAGATAAATCATTTTTGCTTGAAGTTTATGAGTAGGATTAGTCATAAATGGTACTTTTATCTCTTGGCCATTTCTGCTTATATTCTTAAAGTGATTTATAGTTTTTAGTTGTTTATATGTTATTGCATGAATGTATGAGTTACCATTTGGCACTTTTGTACGGTGGAGTCATTTATTTATGTCTGATCTGACATATGAATAGCTTATTATGCGATATGTTGTTCACAACTTTTTTGCCTAACTTCTTATGCAAAGTGGTTTATCTTTAATGATTTCTATTCTTATGATAGCTGAATGATCTTTATTACCAGTTATTGTTCGAAATATTTTTAGATCGCATAATAGAAGATATACACCCCCGGTTAGTGTAGATTATATGTGTTGTTTTTCACTAGATTACAATAGCATAGAGTTAGTTTAAAAAATCTGAATTAGATTAGCTTTAAAATACTCTTAGATCAGCATAGTTCAACTCTACACACACACACACACCCAAGATCGGGAAACTGGTCCCGTTATCCCCAGTTGGACCCGCTATATCAAATGGATAAGGAGCTGCCAACCAAGGTCCGGACCGGGTGGGTATCCCCCTTGTTGTCGACCCGATTTTCGGGGCTTCAAGACAATGAAAATTTTTACCAAAAATCTCCCCCTTTTTCATTGATGGCAATACTTTCTTCTTTTAGCATTTTTTATCCCTTTGACATCAATGGAAAATAGGGTGCATTTCCTAACAATGTCTTTCCATCAAGTGCTCCCCCTTTCATGCTTGTCATCATGTTTCTTGTTCAGACATCTTTATGCTACTTATGCTGCTCCCCCTGTAATCATTAGTTTTCATTGTCATACTTACTGTAAAATCCCTTTCCATAATACCTCTCAAGAATATCATCATAGCCATAAAAATATCTCTTTCTGTCAAATACAGTGGCTAGAAGTCCACATATGACTCTCCAAAGAATAGCATCAGAAATCATGAGCTCCCCGTAACTTAAGCTTTTGTTTTGCATGCCACAAAATTCCAATCTGAAATAACATTTTTCTAAAATTCTTCTATAGTACAATAGGATTCTGTCTCCCTTTTGGTTTTTTTCCAACAACACTTGCAATCTTTGTACTAAGTTTCTCCACTTATTTTACCAAAGAGACTAAACCATTCTTCATCCCCTACATCTTCTCAACTTGCTAAATGCTTGTAGCCTTTTCATATTCAAATGCATCCCTTCTATATTGAATCTCATGCTTTAAGCCATCAATCAATTCTTCACATATATGTTGGCTTGGTGATACTTATTTTTCAGTGATATAGGCATGTATATGTGTCATACAACATCAAATGTAGGTGTCCTCATTCATCATTTTTCTTTTCCTAAAGTGTGGACAATATTATCTCAGAATAGCCTCATATCCTTCATAGCCATCAATAGGTACCACACCATAGGTTGCACCATTTTCAAGTGTATCCAATGTTGTATTTTTTTTTTTTTTGTGACATTATGAGCAGAAAGTGCCTAATTGTTTGCTGTAAAAACTTGAAATTGCTAGAAAATCATAACACAATTACAATGTTCAACAACTAAGCTTCCATTGTAAGTACAGGAGTACATCATTGCCTTATGACCTTCATTGTCTTCTCACCCACAGATACAACAAACTTTCCCTTCTATAAAAATCTTTCTCTATTTTGAGTCATTACACATGTCTTTATGTGACATTTCTATATAATCCTTTGAGGTAGTTCCTTAACAAGGCCCAAACCATGTTTCTTAATTAAATTACGTTTCTGAAGTATTTAGGTAGGTAGATAGATACAAGATGATAAAAAAAAAATACTTCAAGGCAATCTAATACATATAACATCATCCCTTTAATTGACTGCTACTTTTGCCTTATTCTGACCAAGCATGACCCTTGCATTTCTACTTCCACGAAAATTTGAAATAGTGCCCATAGTGAATGGGATCCTTTTTTGCTTCTTCCCGTTAATAATTTGGGAAAAATATGACCAAAATTCATGCCTTTTTGTTCGTACACATCTTTTTTCTTGGGAATCTCTTTTAGCAATATTTTCATTTTAAATAATTGTTCTACACAAACTAGTAGTAGCAGTGCTACTTTCCAAATTTATGAGGATCTTAACAATTTTGTTAGCATCACAATTTTTCCTGAAGACAAAAGTTCTCTAGATTTGAAAGGGATGACTCTATTTGATTATATTTCATGATATATGTAAAAGTTGTTGGGTGCGTGTTATATTCTTTCCATGACTACCCCCATGTACTTTGTGTTGGGTGTAACAGGGGGTATGTAGGAGGGCAGTAGCCCCCTACACGAGGTCAGGGTAGCGCCGTGGGAAATTTGTTTTGACCCTATATTAGGTGGGTGGACCTACCTATGGCTTTGTGGATGGATTTCAAAAATGGTTTTAGGTGTGATGGTTTTTTGTCCATGGTATTTTGTAGATAGGGTCAAGGAACTACGATTATGTTCTAATCGAGGGTTAATCGATTAGGGATTATGGATGCTTCGGCATGTATATATATGTATTGTAACATTGAAAGGAATATAATGAAAAATCAATCTAGTAGCCTTGGTTTTTGGATCAAGGGGAAAGTCTGTGTGTATATATGTTTTTATATTTTATGCTCTTGCCATTGTTTATTTTCTGTTTTTTTTTTTTTTATAATTCGTATGCAAGTAATTTATGTACGGGGTTAAAACCTTCAAAAGCCTTAGCATGCATATCTTGAGGGGAAATTCTTAAGCTTCTACTTCCCTTGCCAGTATGCATCATTTTCCTCTTCCAAATGGGAAAAAAGTTATTGGTCCTTGCCTATAATTTTTAGATTTGATCAACAACAAGAGTCTATGCCTTTGTCATCTAAGGCACACTTAAGATCTCCATTTACTGGTTCAATATGTTTCTTCTCCTGGTGCAACTTGTTTCCTTCTCCAAACCTTTAAAAATTTTCTCCCTCATTTGATTGACAACTCATTAGACTTTTTAGGAACCCACTTCAAATTGCAATCTCTAGATATATGTCTAACATTATGACATTTGAAGAATTATGTTCTAAACATGAATGTTGGAGCAAACGTTTTCTTGGTAAATATATTGGAGTATATCCATGTAATCTTACTTCCGGGTGGCTAATAGGGATCCTTATAGATTTCCTTGTTATGTTCCCTACAATCCTTTTCCATATGCCCAACATTTGTAGAAGAATGATAATAACAAAAAAATATAGCATGATACTTGGAGGATGAGTATTATCTTGGTTTACTTATGAAGTTGTTCTACCTAGAAGATTTTTGATGATCTTTATTTATTTTTGCATTTCCGATGCCATCTACATATCATTTTGGAGTAAAGGTTCTTTCAAATTCATTTTGATTCCTCTCCTTGCTTCTACTAGAACTCGGGGTACAACTTTCAAGCTTCTCCTTGTTCTTGTCTTGAGGAATTTCAGGGTTTGCATCCTTTTTGATAGAAGAATCACCTGCATATCTAAGACCTACCTATCAAATGGAGATCTTTGATGGCAAAGCATGTCACCCAAGGCTTGAGAGATTTTCAAGTTCTTATTTAGCAAATCAAATTCTTTTATAGGAGCGACAAATTCCCCTTTCAATTTTTTAGAATCCTCATATTTCATAACTAGCCGGCTCTTCATTTCTTCCATCATCCTTTTTGCTTCATTTGATTCAATTTTGAAAGAGATGTCATCTGATTTAAGTAGGAAAATATCTTCATCCTCTTCTTTTAGTTGGCATGACCTTGTCTGTCGCCCCTTATCTGGTTCATCAACTTGTCCTTTGAGGAGGACCGATTGTTCCCTCAAATTATTGTCTTCAACTTTTTGAATTTGTTTCTTTGTTTCATCTAGTTGAGCTTTTAGAGAAGTGGCTTATTTATTAAATTGGCGAATTTCTACTTCAATTTTTTGAATTATTCATACCTTTGTTTAATATGATTTTCCAAATTTCCTTGCTTTCCTTTTGCTTTGTCTAATTGATTTTCCATGGATATAACTTCTTCATGATGTCTCTTATTGTTTTGCTATAATTCTTCCTTATGTTTGTTGAGATCCTCATCCTTTTCTTGTATTTGATGCATTAAATGGATAACTTCCTCCTTTGACTTGTCAAGGTCATGATAATTTTTTTTAACCTACTTCTTGAGTTCCTCATTCCTATTTCAAAATGCTTATCTCTTCTAGACTATATAAAAGCTTTGTCTTGAGGTCTATTTCAGTTTCAAGAAAAGAATTTTTTTCATCATCATATTCCTTTATGCAATTGGTGCCTTCATCTGTGATCTTAGTTGTTTTTTCCTATTCATTTTTGTGCTCTTTCCCATCATCTTCTTGATCATAGGTTATGACCAACAATCCTTTTGAGTAAAGACCTTGACAATTCTCCCAAAGATATTTTGCTGATGAAAATTTCTCTACTTTGACCATTATAGGATTTGGTAAACTACTCAAGATTTCTTGCATAGATTTTGTATTGAATTCCTTGTAATCCTCTTCTATCGTGCTTCTAGTAATCACTGATTCCTAAACTTTAAAACCTCGAGCCATAAAAAATAATCTCATTCTACCCTTCCATACTTAAAAATTTGTTCCATTCAACATGGGGGCTTTGTCAACTTAGTTTTCATTTGAATTTTTGGTCGAGGAAGAGATCTATTTAGAAGGATTAGAGGCTTTCTTCCTTGGCTTTGCTATTTGTGTTTTAAGGATCTACCTAACATCTATTCGGTTGTGAGTGAAGGTACTAGCTCTAAAAATAATTGTTGGAAATAATGAGAAGGGGGGTGAATCAATATTTATTTTACAATTGTTATTTTTTATGTGAGTTAAGATCACTTATAATTCATAATAGAAAATGAACAATAAAATAAATAATTATATTAACAAGATTGATGAGGACTCCAATCCTCTTTACAATGAATCAAGTACAATATTGATTCGGGCCTCCAACCCTAGATGAAGACTCCACTATTTAATCTACCAAGAAACAACCTGTATATTTCCAAGCACCAACTTGGTCTTATTGAGGACTCCAATCCTCTAGGGAACCAACCCTCTCAAGTAGTTCAGGCTCCAACCTGGGCTTCTTGAGGACTCCAATCCTCTAGGGATCCAACCCACTGCTTCAGATCTTCAATATGGATTCAACACTTATTCAAGGCTTACAATATCTTTTATAACAATCCCAGGTAGTATCTTCAAGTTAATCCTCAACAATGCCCTCACTTAGCTCATCAATAACAACTTTATCAACCACAAAACATGTTTTCACAACTCTTCATGATACCCAAGCAACCTTCTATAATATCAAACCATGAAAGCTTTAAAAATGCTACTACTAATATCTTCAAGTGATATCTTCAATCGAAGTTTCTCCAACAAAAACTTCAAGAATGGCTTCCTAAGACTACTTTGAGAAGGATTTAAAAATGCTCCAACCACGTCTTCTACACATCATCAACATCCTTGCTTGTATTCAATCAAACTTGCTCCAAGACTTTAACATGAGTACCAATGGTCTACTACGATTTCCAAGGTTTGATTTAAGAAGGGGTTTTTCTCCAACCACTATACAAAATCTACTTTATAGCTTCAAGGTATACAAGACTTCAGGGATGTTCCAACAATACTTCAAGAATTCGCACCTCAGTACCCTTGGAGAAATTCCATAGTTGACATGTAGACTTTTTCCACTCATTCACTCAATCAATTAAATAACTTGTGATCATCAATGTATTCAGTAATTGTATGTCTAGATGTTTCTATTTCGATTTCTAATGTGGTAATGGATATAGGAATAAAATAAGAAAAGGAAATGGAAATACAAATTTGAAATTGAAATTGACATTGAATAGAATATAAATACAAATTAACATGTACATGTAGGAATTGTCATAGAAATTGGCATGTACGTTAAAATCAAATTGAAATAAATTAAAAATTGCAATGTACGTGAAATCTATGTGTTAAAATTTCACACGTACATTGAAATCAATGCGCTAGAAACTGAACAAAGCTGAAATAGGATTACAACTGAAATGTACACTAAAATCAATGTGTTTGAAAATCACATGAACTTTAAAATAAGCTCATTAAAAATTGAGATGTCCAAGGAAATCAATGTGACAAAAATATGAGGGTGACATTGAAGAGAAATTGAAATTGACTGTTTTAATGTAACCAATTATGTACAGAGAGAGTTAACGAGTAGTCAAAGAGCACACATGTCAGAAAATGATCATTGAAAACTAGGTCTTATCATCAATTCACACCTTAGAACCCTTGGACAAATTCCATAGTTGACATGTAGACTTTTTCCACTTGTTAACTCAATCAATTAAATAACTTGTGATCATCAATGTATTCAGTAATTGTATGTCTAGATGTTTCTATTTCGATTTCTAATGTGGTAATGGAGATAGGAATAAAATAAGAAATAGAAATGGAAATACAAAGTTGAAATTGAAATTGACATTGAATAGAATATAAATACAAATTAACATGTACATGTAGGAATTGTCATAGAAATTGACATGTACGTTAAAATCAAATTGAAATAAAATTAAAAATTGCGATGTACATGAAATCAATGTGTTAAATTAAGAATTGAGATAGCTTAGAAACAAAACTGAATAGAATTAGAACTAATGTACCTAAAATCAATGTGTTTGAAAATCACATGAACTTTAAAATGAGCTCATTAAAAATTGAGATGTCCAAGGAAATCAATGTGACAAAATATGAAGGTGACATTGAAGAGAAATTGAAATTGACTCTTTTAATGAAACCAATTATGTATAGATAGAGTTAACAAGTATTCAAAGAGCACACATGTCAGAAAACAATCATTGAAAACTAGGTCTTATGGTCAATTCGCACCTCAGTACCCTTGGACAAGTTCCGTAGTTGACATCTAGACTTTTTCCACTAGTTGACTCAATCAATTAAATAACTTGTGATCATCAAAGTACTGAGTAATTGTATGTCTAGATGTTTCTATTTCGATTTCTAATGTGGTAATGGAGATAGGAATAAAATGAGAAATAGAAATGGAAATACAAATTTGAAATTGAAATTGACATTGAATAGAATATAAATTCAAATTAACATGTACATGTAGGAATTGTCATAAGAAATTGGCATGTGCGTTAAAATAAAATTGAAATAAAATAAAAAATTGCAATGTACATGAAAACCAATGTGTTAAAATTTCACACGTACGTTGAAATCAATGCGCTTGAAATTGAACAAAACTGAAATAGATTCAGAACTAAGATGTACACTAAAATCAATGTGTTTGAAAATCACATGAACTTTAAAATGAGCTCATTAAAAATTGAGATGTCCAAGGAAATCAATGTGACAAAATATGACGGTGACATTGAAGATAAATTGAAGTTGAGTCTTTTAATGAAACCAATTATGTATAGATAGAGTTAACAAGTATTCAAAGAGCACACATGTCAGAAAACAATCATTGAAAACTAGGTCTTATGGTCAATTAGCACCTGAGTACCCTTGGACAAGTTCTGTAGTTGACATCTAGACTTTTTCCACTAGTTGACTCAATCAATTAAATAACTTGTGATCATCAAAGTACTGAGTAATTGTATGTCTAGATGTTTCTATTTCGATTTCTAATGTGGTAATGGAGATAAGAATAAAATGAGAAATAGAAATGGAAATAGTACGTTGAAATGAAGTTGATATTGAAAAATATATTGCAATGTACATGACATGTATGTGTTAAGATTTGACATGTAGGTTGAAATCAATGCGCTAGAAATAACAATGCGATATAGAATTAGAACTGAAATGTACACTAAGATCAATGTGTCTGAAAATCACATGAACTTTAAAATAAGCTCATTAAAAATTGAAATGTCCAAGGAAATCAATGTGACAAAATATGAAGGTGACATTCAAGAGAAATTGAAATTTACTCTTTTAATGTAACCAATTATGTATAGAGAGAGTTAACAATTAGTCAAAGAGCACATATGTCAGAAAATGATCATTCAAAGCTAGGTCTTATGGACAATTCGCACCACAGTACCCTTGGAGAAATTCCATAGTTGACATATAGACTTTTTACACTCATTCACTCAATCAATTAAATAACTTGTGATCATCAATGTGTTCAGTAATTGTATGTCTAAATGCTTGTATTTCGATTTCTGATGTGGTAATGGAGATAGGAATAAAAAGAAATAGAAATGCAAATACAAATTTGAAATTGAAATTGACATTGAATAGAATATAAATACAAATTAACATGTACATGGAATTGTCATAGAAATTGGCATGTACGTTAAAATCAAATTGAAATAAGATTTTAAATTGCAATGTACATGAAATCTATGTGTTAAAATTTCACACGTACATTGAAATCAATGCGCTAGAAACTTAAGAAAGCTGAAATAGAATTAGAACTCAAATGTACACTAAAATCAATGTGTTTGAAAATCACATGAACTTTAAAATAAGCTCATTAAAAATTGAGATGTCCAAGGAAATCAATGTGACAAAATATGAGGGTGACATTGAAGAGAAATTGAAATTGACTCTTTTAATGTAACCAATTATGTACAGAGAGAGTTAACAAGTAGTCAAAGAGCACACATGTCAGAAAATGATCATTGAAAACTAGGTCTTACCATCAATTCACACCTCAAAACCCTTGGACAAATTCCATAGTTGACATGTAGACTTTTTCCACCTGTTAACTCAATCAATTAAATAACTTGTGATCATCAATGTATTCAGTAATTGTATGTCTAGATGTTTCTATTTCGATTTCTAATGTGGTATTGGAGATAGGAATAAAATAAGAAATACAAATGGAAATACAAATTTGAAATTGAAATTGACATTGAATAAAATATAAATAAAATTAACATGTACATGTAGGAATTGCCATAGAAATTGGCATGTACATTAAAATCAAATTGAAATAAAATTAAAAATTGGAATGTAATGAAATCAATGTGTTAAAATTTCACATGTACATTGAAATGAATGTGTTAGAAATTGAACAAAATTGAAATAGAATTAGAACTTAGATGTACACTAAAATCAATGTGTTTGAAAATCACATGAACTTTAAAATAAGCTCATTAAAAATTGAGATTTCCAAAGAAATCAATGTGACAAAATATGAAGGTGACATTGAAGAGAAATTGAAATTGACTCTTTTGATGAAACCTATTATGTACAGAGAGAGTTAACAAGTAGTCAAAGAGCACACATGTCAGAAAACAATCATTGAAAACTAGGTCTTATGATCAATTCACACCTTAGTACCCTTGGAAAAATTATGTAGTTGACATCTAGACTTTTTCCACTAGTTGACTCAATCATTTAAATAACTTGTGATCATCAAGGTATTGAGTAATTTTATGTCTAGATGTTTATATTTCGATTTATAATGTGGTAATGGAGATAGGAATAAAATGAGAAATAGAAATGGAAATAGAAATTTTAAATTTAAATTGAAATTGAATAGAATATAAATACAAATTAACATGTACATGTAGGAATTGTCATAGAATTTGACATGTATGTTAAAATCAAATTGAAATAAAATTAAAAATTACAATGTACATGAAATCAACGTGTTAAAATTTCACACGTACATTGAAATCGATGTGCTAGAAACTGATCAAAACTGAGATAGAATTAGAACTGAGATGTACACTAAAATCAATGTGCTTGAAAATCACATGAAATTTAAACTAAGCTCATTAAAAATTGAGACGTCCAAGGAAATCAATGTGACAAAATATGAATGCTACATTGAAGAGAAATTGAAATTGACTCTTTTAATGAAACCAATTATGTACAGATAGAGTTAACAAGTAGTCAAAGAGCACACATGTCAGAAAACGATGATTGAAAACTAGGTCATATGGTCAATTTGCACCTCAGTACTCTTGGACAAATTCCGTAGTTGACATGAAAACTTTTTCCACTCATTAACTCAATTAATTAAATAACGTGTGATCATCAGTGTACTCAGTAATTGTATGTCTAGATGTCTCTATTTCGATTTCTAATGTGGTAATGGAGATAGAAATAAGATAAGAAATAGAAATTTGAAATTGAAATTGACATTGAATAGAATATAAATACAAATTAACATGTACATGTAGGAATTGTCATAGAAATTGACATGTATGTTAAAATCAAATTGAAATAAAATTAAAAATTGCAATGTACATGAAATCAATGTGTGAAAGTTTCACACTTACATTGAAATGAATGCGCTAGAAATTGAACAAAACTTAAATAGAATTAGAACTGAGATGTACACTAAAATCAATGTGTTTGAGAATCACATGAACTTTATAATAAGCTCATTAAAAATTGAGAAGTCCAAGGAAATCAATGTGAGAAAATATGAAGGTGCCATTGAAGAGAAATTGAAATTGACTCTTCTAATGAATCCAATTATGTACAGAGAGAGTTCACAAGTAGTGAATGATAACACATGTCAGAAAACAATCACTGAAAACTAGGTCTTATTGTCAATTCGCACCTCGGTACCCTTGAACAAATTCTGTAGTTGACATGTAGACTTTTTCCACTCGTTAACTCAATCAATTAAATAACTTGTGATGATCAATGTACTAAGTAATTGTATGCCTAGATGTTTCTATTTCGATTTCTAATGTGGTAATGGAGATAGAAACAAAATAAGGAATAGAAATGGAAATAGAAATTTGAAATTGAAATTGACATTTAAATAGAATATAAATACAAATTAACATGTACATGTAGGAATTGTCATAGAAATTGACATGTACGTTAAAATCAAATTCAAATAAAATTAAAAATTTCAATGTACATGAAATCTATGTGTTACAATTTCACACGTACATTGAAATCAATCCGCTAGAAATTGAACAAAGCTAAAATAGAACTAGAACTGAAATGTACACTAAAATTAATGTGTTTGAAAGTCACATGAACTTTAAAATAAGCTCATTAGAAATTGAGATGTCCAAGGAAATCAATGTTACAAAATATGAAGGTGACATTGAAGAGAAATTGAAATTGACTCTTTTAATGTAACCAATTATGTACAGAGAGAGTTAACAATTAGTCAAAGAGTACACATGTCAGAAAACGATCATTGAAAACTAGGTCTTATGGTTAATTCACACCTCATTACCCTTGGACAAATTCTATAGTTGACATCTGGACTTTTTCCACTAGTTGACTCAATCAATTAAACAACTTGGGATCATCAACGTACTGAGTAATTGTATGTCTAGAAGTTTATGTTTAGATTTATAATGTGGTAATGGAGATAGGAATAAAATGAGAAATATAAATGGAAATAGAAATTTGAATTTGAATTTGAAATTGAATAGAATATAAATACAAATTGAAATGTACATGTAGGAATTGTCATAGAAATTGACATGTACATTAGAATCAAATTGAAATAAAAATAAAAACTGCAATGTACATGAAATCTATGTGTTTAAATTTCACACGTACATTGAAATCAATGCACTAGA